>JBBMOI010000008.1:6832500-6860000 GCA_038088405.1 Porites divaricata
CCTCACTCTTAGAGGTTATTGACCTGTAGAGGACTAGTGCATCATCAGCGAATAAACACAATCTAATCTTTGAAGAAAGGTTGTCACCAATGTCATTGACAAACACCAGGAAGAAAAGGGAAACCAGTACAGTTCCCTGTGGGACTCCATACAGAACTTAAGTAGCTTTGGAGTAGCCATGTGCAGGATCTCTGCCCCCTGTCTAAATCCATGTTGACACTCAATTAAAATATCATACTTCTCTAGATGGGTCAAGATGGCCCTAAACAAGATGTATTCCACCGTTTTACAGACGACTGAAGTCAGTGCAATTGGGCAGTAATTTCCTGGGTCATCATGCTTTCGTTTTTAAATAATGGCATTACATTGGCATTCAGCCAATCCGAGGGAACCTGACCGGTTTGAAGGTTCAAAGAAAAAATGCACCAGAGATTAAAGGAGCATGACACACATGACAGGATATGAGGTCGGCCTGCAAGCTCTAGAAGTTTCACAATACCAGATTATGTGATGTTTATGGAGTCAATGTCAGGAAAAGGGTTGGCACGAGGAGTAGGCAGGGAGGAGGTATCCTCTCTTGTATGGGACGAGTATCGATTAGTTAGTATACACATTTTTGTGTCCAAGAAAGTGACCTCTGTTTCTGACATTGCAGCCATGAATTTCATAGTACAGTTATTTGCCTCTTCTATAAAGCTATAAATTTCCCATCATCTAGACTTGTGTTTTACAAGTTCGGGTAGACGTGACGAAAGAGTTAGCTCCGGACAAGAATATTAATTTTAGGAAATAAACGTCAATGTTTTGTATATTTCTCTTGGTAAAGGCTGGATCAGATGTAATTTGCTCATAACATTGTTCCGAGGGTGAGGCAACATCGGGGTTGTATGTAGTAACTGAACTATATGCTATACTTATTGTTTTGTAGTAAAGGCCGACTTCGGTTTAGAAAATTAAACCTGAGGTAACTTTTTCAATGAGATCGTGAGGGAAGTCTCTAGTATGAAGGCATGTGAGTTCACCGAGTTCACTGAGTGTCCCAAAAGAATAAGGTCTTCACCTTTTGAGACCTTTCTGATCTTTTCTGGAGCTGCGCACACAAAATTTCTCAAGGTCCATCAAAATGCACTTCCCAGATCTGGAAGTGTGCTGTGATTGGTCTACGTTTTTACCGCTCGATTCAGCAGATGTTGGTGGGGCAGGAACACGTGACGAACCCCTGAATCCTCCAGCTAAATTTCAATGAAGTATGGCTATTTTTTATTCATACGAATCAGAGGAAAAAAAAGAAAAAATTCCCAGAAAATGCATTATTTTAGTGCGTAGCCACTTAACGCTTTACATTCCTAAATAAATAACAACGACCTTATTTATTAGCCGGCACTTTTAAGCCCAATAAAACTAAAAGGGGACGTGTAAAACATTAGACCGTTTCCTGAAGTGTGGAGAGTTGACTGAATGCTCGACGCCTTTTTGTTTGCAGGCAAAAAACTATTAAACAAATAAATACTAATGAAACAAAACCCGAAACAAAATAAAGGAAATGATGAACAAAATAGAAGCAAAGTTAGGACAAGAAAAGTTTAAGCGATAAGAATCAAGTACCTTTATGAATAAAAAGAATGATTTCTTTGTGAACTGCTTGTAAATTACAGAGTACAAAATAACTATGAAGCAAATTTTCAGATTTTTCTATTTTAACGATGACTTCTAAAACAGTACATAAATTGTAAGTGCAGAGGAAACAAAGAAGAAATATTCATCGATATTTGACAAATCGTCTATTAAACTGGACAGGCAGTTTTGTGCTGAGAGCGAATTTGTTTAAATGTGTTCCATCTAGTGTATCATGCGTCGCCCGCAGAGGCGGGAAAATGTTTCTCACGTCTTGTGCTTTCACTATTGAAAACATCCTAAAAATATTGAATTGAAGTTTACGCGTATATACCTCTTATTAGCAGAGTTTTCGGTCCGTACAGTAAATTACGGACCGAGTTTTTTTCCATCGATTTATGGCCCAAGCGCGAAGCGCGCGGGCCATAAATCGATGAAAAAAAAAAAACGAGGATCCGTATTTTACAGTACGAGCCGAAAAAACAAGGCTAATAAGATGTTTATTATATGGCTTCTTCCTGTTTTGGGAGACCGGAAACAAGTGCAGGACGCACGATTTGACAGTCAGTTGACACGAAAGCAATAGCAGATAACAAAGGCTTTTCGAGAAAGTAAAAACAAATTCGCCATGTTAAAAAAGTTTATTCGGTCAAAACTAAGAGCACTGTAAGTTTTAGCTCGTTCATGTAACGCTGGAGTATTTTGGAAACCCGACATTGTGTCTGTCTAGAAGTCGTTTCCACCTTTCCTCCGTTTGTCCTTGTGAAAAAACACTGCAAAAGGCAAAGAAGCTTTTCAAGGTAAGTCTGTTGTCATTGTCGAAGAATTCGCTCGTTAATTGCAGTAATTGTTTTTGGGAAAACCTCTCTTTCTGCCAGTTCATTTTCGTCTTCAATTGCGATCCGCGTTAAAATTTTCAAACACTGACTAGAATTCTCTTCCTCGGTAAGGATACGATTCAGTTTCTACAACAGCTTCGTTCTCATTAAAACTGAAGCTGGGTAACTGAAGCTGGGTTAAAATTTGGAAAGGCAAAGTCAACATCCCAGTCCTCAGGGTTTACATACATATTTCAAAGTTTATTCGGTGGAAACTAAGAGCACTGTAAGTATTTACCCGTTAATGTGACACCGGAGTCTTTTGAAAACTGCACATTATTGTTCTGGCTCAAACTCGCTTCTATCTTTCTTTCGTTTGAGTCTATGAAAAAACACTGCAAATGGCAAAGAAGCTTGTCAAGATGATCGGGTGCAGGTATGTTTGTTATCATATTTGTTGAAGGAATCACTCATTTTCTCTCTGCCAGTCGATTTTCGTCTTCGTAACTGTGTACTACGATAAAATTTTCAAACTCTGACTAGAATCCTCTCCGATTAGACTACGAGTTAGTTTCTTCATCGCCTTCGTTCACAAATAAACATAGTTTAAAATGTTGAAGGCCAAAGTCAACATCCAAGGCCTCAAGGTTGACAGGGGTCTTATAGCTTTATTTAAACATTTTTTTGTGAGGTAAAGAGATTTAGACCTCCAAAATGAGCATTTTCTTTAAAAATTTTGGTCCGTATAGCAAGTTACGGACCGCAAATTGGCCAATCGCATGGCGAAAATAGACTCAGCCATATAATAATGAGAATTATTAATTTTTATTTTCACTCTTTGGTTATGTTTGGTATTTAGTAAGATAGAGCCACAGGTCACAACTCTAGGAGTGCGCAAGAGGGTTAGAAGTCAATCATTTGAAGAAAAAATGTTTTGAAAACATGTAGAGGTATGCAGTGCTTTTTGTTCGGCAGCTACGAGAAATAAAATTTGCTATCAGACGATAGGTAAAGCCATGTCGGCAGCGTTTAAAACCCAAAATTTCCAGGTTTGTTTTCAAGCTCTTTCTGGGAAAGGTCTTCGCTCTTTAAAATATTCTCCCGTTACTTTACACTATTCTTATGCTACTGCAATTCTTAATGAAATCCCTGCATTTAAGCCCTGAGTTTGATCACTCGATCAGGGCTACAGTAAAACTTGGCAGAGATTTTTCATTAAGTGTATGTAAACAAGCCAGCCTCAGCGTGCAAAGAAATTAGTGATCGATAGCCTGGGGCCGGCTAGTAGATTTTTCTATCAGGCTAGTGAATTCTGTTCTTAATTTGCCTGACAGGCAAGTGAAGTTTTTTGAGGAATTCAATTTATAGAAGAACTGTGAAATCAATTCTGCTCATCAAAATGTTTTTGGGGCTAGCTGAAATGACGTTTGGGCTAGCATATGCTAGCTTCAGCTTGCTCGAATGGCAAGCTTTAAAAATGACTTTCTTTGCACCCTGTCTAACACAAATATAAACTACATCATTGCATTGAGAACTAGTTTTGAAGTAATCCCTAATATTGTAATAAATTATTTTTCAACTGACAAAAGATAAACAATAAAAAAGGAGTTCAACTCACCCCCGTTTTACATTGGTGACTTTGCAGCTGTGGTTGTTCCTCATGATCAGTTATGTGTACACATGTACATGTAAATCCACTGCAAATTTCACAGTTCTCAGTTGGTGCCTTTAAACCAGATTAATGTAACAGTCAGGTGAGAAAAAAGAATAGACATTATGTCTCCAGTGTATATATAGGCTTATTATCAACACAGTACATAAAACCTCAAAATTAACAGGTATCATGTACATTGTAATATAAAAAATTTTTTAAAGTTCTCAGTACAACAAATGGTATTCTTTGCCCCTGAGTAATAGACGTATTATAAAAATATAAGGAAAAGAACATTATGACATTTTAAAACTTTGTTATAACAAATTAAACACAGGCTACTTTTTTCCAATTATTAAAAGCTGGAAATGAAGTATTGAGAATGAGATAAAGAAAGATATTCTTTCAAAAGTTAAATAAAAAGGAACTTTACTGTTTGACAATACATGTAGTTACTCACATCTTGTATGAAGTGCAATGTGCTACTACTCACGGTAATTCTGAGCATATTCATTGTTTTCCAGGATATGTATTAATATATGTCAATAAGCCAGAATTTTTTCCGGTTCTTTTTCAACAACTTAGGTTGTTCATTTTACTGCGAAGGTCATGTTCACTTTCTTTTGTAGATACTGCCATTATGTTATGGTGCCCCTAATGCTGAAAATCGCATTTTCGGGTTTTAAAATGTTTTCAAATTTAAGCCCACCCCTAGAATTCCCTAGAAGAAAGGGGCCTACCACAAGGGAAGGGTGTAATCACTATTAATGTAATTTACATACAAGGTGATGCACCGGTGTCGCGTTACAGGCGACTGTTGAAAATAATAAAAGACTTTGTATGAGAAATATATTACTGAGATCTTTCATAGAACGAAGTGAAGGATGGTCACTTCGATCTGGCAGGGTCCTGGACGTTGCAACAAAAATGCCATTTTTTTCGCTGAAACTCAAATCTGCCGCAACTTTTCAGCTCCAGCCCAAGAGGGAAACCTCTCCTTCCTCTCTGGGAGATCGGCTTAAAAAAAGATCCATAATTTCCCCATCAAATCGAGCCATTTGTGCTGGACTTCGAGAGCCTGTGACCACTGTTGCGTTCACCAACTAATTTGCATTATGATGACGGGTGCAAGGACTCACGTTTTCACAGTGCAAGAGCCTAGCTGACGTGTCATTTGCGCCCTTGCACCCGTCGTGTAAGTGCTAATTGTCATAATGCAAATTAGTTGGTGAACGCAACAGTGGTCACAGGCACTGGATGAAAGGCAGACGTGCCTCGAAGTCTGGCACAAATGGCTCAATTTGATGGGGAAATTATGGATCTTTTTTCGAGCCAAACTCCCAGAGAGGAAGAAGAGGTTTCCCTCTTGGGCTGGAGCTGAAAATTTGAATTTCAGTGAAAAAAACAGCAACTGGTCCTGTTGTGAAGGAATCTGCCAGATCAAAGTGACCAGCCTTCACTTCGTTCTATGAAAGGAGTAACAGTGGTTATGCAATAAAGCCCAAAAAACCAGTAAAATGTGAAACAGACACCAAAATGCAGTGGAATACACTGTAGGTAAGTCTTTTTTATTCAATTCATTTATGAAAAAGTAAGGTTTAGCATTCGCAGATCTCAGTAACATATTTCTCATACAAAGTCTCATATTTTCAGTGGTCGCCTGTAAAGCGACACCGGCGCATCACCTTGTATGTAAATTACATTACACCCTTAATTCCCTCGTAACGTGAGTTTGGGCTGCCTGTGGTCTCTGTTCATTCAGGGAATGAAACCCCAGTATTTTGCCCTTCATTATATCGAGTTTTCACTGTACACTGAAAGATGAATAGGCCTTTGGTATAATATTCTTCTATTTCTTGCTACTGTGCTAATTAATGTTTAATGCTTATTTTTTTTACTAGTTATGCTTGTATGGTCCTGCTAAAATGCTCGAAAGTTCCATGAATATACTTACACAATAACAGATACAAAAATTTTCAGTAACTAAAATGTATGTGTTACTTTTGTCAGAGCCATCCATAATGGAATAACAAGCAATCAAAATGGCAGCTGCACATGCTGAACCACTGACCAGGATGAATGAAGGCACTAACTAGACCCAGGCTCTCTCTAGTCTTGGCTTAAGAAACCTCTAAAATATATGTTTGGCTGTTTTCCAGTGAATTTCATAACTTTAGACGAATTTTTCCTTTTTAATGATACAAAAATCTTGCTAAAATGTTGGCATTATGCTCGATGCTTTTGCCATGCTATTATGCTCAAAATAATGTATGTTAGCATTAAATGTGCCAAAGCCTAATGATGAAGTTAACTTTGGGCATGTGCATACACACCAACCACAGACTGCTAGCACAGAAGCCATTCTTTGTTGTTAACTTGACCTTCAAATTGCATTTAAAGGTAAAGTTGGCATCCTGACCAGACATTGTCTGTTGACCGGCCATTATTTTCAGACTTAACTCATTTTACGAACCCACTTAACAGAAAGTTAAAAGCCCCTTAAAATAACCGTACTACTAATATAAATGCAATATTCTCAGGCACCTACATTTGCAAGTTAATTTAATATTTGGTCATTTGGCTGCACACAATATAATATATTGAGAACAATCCTTAACTTACCACTCCACTATATGTGTATTGTGAGTAAGCAGTAGCTGGTGCTTCTTGCTGTTGTGGTTCCACTCTTTCGTTCTGATCCATCCTTTGTCGAACTCTTTGTTCTCTTATTATTAATCCCTTTCTTTCTAAATCCCTTCCAAACTGTTCTCGTTCCTCCCTCTCTCTTTGAAGTTGTTCCCTATTGGCACGAGCTTCTGCAACATGCTGGTCCAAACCAAGATATGAATCACTACTAGAATCTCCTACAACAGCAGACGTTAATGATCTATCATCTGTTGCCTCAGAGGTTGCATCTTGGATGGGGTCTTGTGATGGCCAAGGAGTGCTTTCTGTTTGTACATTTGTACTTGTACCAGACAACAATGTTTTTGTTTCTTCATCACACAAATGGTACTGAGATCTCTCATTCCTTTCCTGGCCACTGGCTGCACATGCTCCTAGTAACTCTTCAGCATCACCACTTGTACTGTGGCTTGATGAAGACTGGTTTTGAACATCATCTGTTTCCTCTGATTTTCCATCTTCTGTACCACATTGTTCACCATCTTCCATCAGATAACCCCTGTCCCGTGCAGTATTAAAATGAGAGGAATTCCAAGCACTATCTTCACCATGGTCCATAATTATTTTCTGCTTCAAAGAAAAACAAAAACAAACAAGTCAGGATGTGACACGTACAGTAAAATTTAATACGAGTGCTTCTGAGGGATAAATAGCCTCCCCACAGATGTCCTGTGGGGTTTGTTTGTCACGCATTCATGACAAACCCCACAGGACATCTGCTGGGAGGCCAAGGGATAAAGTGACTAAATCTGTATTTTAGTAAAGGCTTCTTTACACCACCTGACATGATGTCTTACAAAAATTTTGCAATGTCACATGCAGCTGCAATGTCAGGCAAAACTGTTGGACAATTTTGTGCCTCTAAATACCCTCAATTATTCCTGTGTACAAGTTTTAGCAACTGAACTGTAATTAAACAACATGATGAGAAGGACGGGGGAGCACAAGAAGGAAAAAAAACAGTGTTTGGTGCAGATGTATAACTTAAACTGTCTCGAATGTTTTTGTCTTATTTAGCTAGCTAGAGAAGAGAAGGAATTTGAGGAGGTGGTTAATAATACATACATACATACATACATACATACTAAGTTTATTCAAGATGTAAACAAACTTATTTACAGGAAAAACATAATATTAAAAGACATCTTAAAAAGGGAGTTCAGAGGTTATAGCCCTTTATTAGAACTCCCAAACAGAAATAGAAAATGCTAAATAGAAATTCAAATACAAGTATTCAAAAATCAAGGCCTTAATTAAAGCACAGTTTTAGATAATTTATAGATAATGATGAAGCTCATTAAATATCATTTTAAAAATTGTTTAAAATGATGAAGGTTTTCTGCAGCCTCTATTATGTCTCTTGGTAAATCGTTCCATTTTGAAACTATTCTAATAAAAAAAAGAATATTCACAACAATTGAGTCTTGCGCTTTAAACATACAATTAAATGAAGGGGTGATTTGCTCTTTTAGACCCAACTTTTGAGAATTCGAAGAAATCATAAAAATTTGAATGCTAGTATCCAAAGATGAACTTGTAGCATTCTATTAAAGATAGATAATTTCTACGGTCAGATAGTGACGGCTATTTTGACAATTTACAATGATCGACATACGGCATATTTCTCCTTTGTGTTGGTCAAGTGCTAATCTAGATGCCCTTCTTTGTATACTCTCCAAGGCATGGATGCCCTTGATGAGGTAAGGGCACCAAACAGGTACGGCGTATTCAAGAATTGGTTGTACCAGAGATAAATACAGCGTGGAGAAAACATAATAATTATAATAAGAAGAATTAAGAATAAGAACATTTATATAGCGCCTATCCAGTAATAGACCTAGGCACTTAACAGAGTTGAAAAAATTGGAATTAAAAGTTGATTAAAATTTTTCTTTAAATTTAAATAAACACATATAAAATCAAATACATTTTCCTAATGACTAAAGTAAAAGTTCTTAAAAATTTGGGTTTAAAGTTTATGCGTAAAAAGACTTGGGGGCTGAGACAGAGAATGCTCTAGATCCATATAGGTCTTAAGGTTAAAGCTGACAGCATTCAGACTGAACATAAAGGGTGACCAAAGCAATCTAGAAGATAAGTAGCAGGTCATAAGGTCTTGAATGTAGGTTGGAGATTGCTGATGCAGAGCTTTGAAAGTAAGTAGTAGAATCTTGAATTTAATTTGTTCAGAAACAGGTAGCCTGCAGTGAAGATCGAGGATAGAGTGATGTGATGATACTTCCTTAGACCGTGTAATCAGACTGGCAGCTGCATTCTGCACTAATTGAAGCTTTTAGATGACGTTTTTAGGGACATTATACACTAGAGAATTGCAGTGATAGAGTTTGGAAGTTACAAACGTGCGAATAAGAATCTCAGTAGTTTGCATTGATAAGTATTTCCTTTGTGTGAAATGGTGTGAAGATGATAAAAGGCAGATTTACAAACATTGTTTACATGGGGAACCATTGACATAGTGGTACCGAAGACAGCGCCAATGTTTCTTGCATGTGGAGAGCGCTAATGAGCATGATAATATCAGTTCCAAAGCAAAGAGGGGGTAGGGATTGTTGTGGATTATACTTTGAGAGTAAGTAGAGAAGCTTGGTATTGTCTCCACTTATCATTGTCAGACAGGCATTCCTTAGCCTCAGTGATACTGTTGGTTAATTCCATGTCATTGTTTGTAGAGAAAGAAATATACAATTGAGTGTCATCTGCGTAAAAGTGAAATTGCATTTCATGGAATCGTAGAATGTCAGCCAGTGGTGCTGTGTAGAGTACATACAAAATCAGTCCAATGACAGAACCTTGAGGTACACTGCACTTGAGCTCGCGAGACTGCGGTCTACACCCTTCAATTAATGCAAATTGCAAGCAAATAGTAAGGTACGAGTGAAACCTTTCAAGTATTTAGAGTGCAATCTTGTAAGGAGGATATCGTGATCCACAGTGTTGAAGGCCACAGAGAGGTCTAACAGTAGAAGAATATACACAGTGACATTTATCAGTAGCAACCAAAACGTCATTATGAATGCACACAAGGGCAGTTTCACAACTGTGGAAAGGCTTATAAATTAGGCAGATTGTAGCAGCTCATTTAGTTGGTTATAAGCTTCTAAATACTTTTGAAGATGTACTGCGACGACCTTTTCATTAATTTCAGATGATTACCCTGAGGCTTGAAATAGGTCAGTAGTTTGCAAGAACTTCATGATCTAAGTTGGCTTTCTTAAGTAGTGGAGATAGAACAGCTGCAGTCTTCAAAGAAGACAGAAAATGACCGGATTCCAGTGACAAGTTGACAATCTTCAGGATAATAATTATTGGTAAAAGTAAATCGAAGTGCTGCTTCAGTAGGGTGGCTGGAAGCGGATCCAAAATACAGGATTTCATGATGATTATTGTTAGCAATGTTCAACAGTTCAGTGTTAGATGTTGGTGCAAAATTTACAAGCTGAGAGGGTAGTGAGGAAGTATCTATAGGGTTCTGAAGGAATCAGGAATTACAGGTGTACCAAGATTACTTCTGATATTAATGATTTTCTCCTCAAAAGAGTGGACAAATTTATTGGCGAGATCAACTGCAGAAGAGCTGGTAGGGAAAAGTTTATCTCCTTTCCTGTGAAGAAGACAAGTAATTGTGCAAAACAGCCTCAGTTTTGCTGTCACTTTCAGCTAAATAGATAAGGCTGGAATTGTAATCCATTTTTGATTTGAAAATGGTGTTCTTTACAACAGTGCGTTGGTCGGTATAAGATTGATAATCGGAAGTGAGTCAGGAACGACGCCATTGCCTTTTAAGCCTACGACACTTTCTGCTCCTTGGTTTCCTCACTGTACCAAGGGGCATGAGGCCTAATAGTGTTGCCAGATAACAAGATTGACTTCATACACAAGTGACACTCTCAGTTTTAGTGCAATGTGACACCCATAGTGATTGGTATTATCATTCCTTTCAAGTTTTTCTCCTTTTCACTGGCCGAGAGCCCACCACCTGACCTGCAAATAACTGCCAACAAATAGTGGTCTACTCTTGCGGAATGTCGTCCAACTTTGTTTGGCTGCAAATAATATCCTGTTCATGTGTAAATAAAACCACCCTTTTCTCTTTCTTGCGATCACTCTTGCGAGAAAATGGCAGATTGCTTCGCTTCCTGAAGATATTCCTTAATCCTTAAGTGCTAATAGTGATCAACATCAATTTTCTCCTTATGATATCCATACAATGTCAAGAGATTAGGTTAAGAGAACTGATAAAATGATCATCAAAGGGAAAATAAATAATTTGATCTTGTATCAAATTCTCTCAACTAGTTCATAAAGGAAATGTATAGAGATCAGTTTGGAGAATTTGTATTTGGGTATTGAGGCTTAAAGGGTTAAAAAGCAAACTCGGTGATTGAATGATAAAACAATAATAATATTGTTATCACAAAATATTGTGATTTTGTCACTGTCTCGCTTATACAGGGCGTATTTGCCGAAGCTGAATAATATTGATCTGCTCACCACTGACAAATAACGATATTCTGCTCAACCTCGTCCAATAATAATTGTTAATAATATTTTAATATTATTACTTTAATAACACTGAGAAGGCACAGATTGCAAAAAATATGTATATTTTTAAGACAGTGTAAGAGATGGAAGGTTGTTAGAGCAATTAAGCGACTTTGAGAGAAAAGAGGACAACTTTTCATGTCAAAGAATAATACAAAAGGCAAGAATTTCTCCCCAAATGTCTGTCCATATCACCAGACTTTGGCTCCCAAGGCATGAATTTGGTGAAAATGTGTTGAAGGTCTTACAGCTGGTTGCTTAGAAAAAAAAACAAGGGACTGGTGCAAGATATGCGAGACAAATATGTATGTAGTAGCTATCTCATCTGATAAAGGTGTATCCGCTTGTTATCCACAGAGAAAAATGACTGGATGCTTTTTGCTATATACTGTTTTTTAATGAGGAGGCTGCTATCTCTAGAAACCTGTATAGAAGCTGGGGGCTTATGAACTATGCCGTCTAAGAATGTTAATTAAGGGTAATGAATGAAAACTAGATCATTATTTTTTAAAAAAAAAAGGAAGAAGAGAAGAATTTCCTGACATAGCGAGTTGAAAGACTTAGAACCTTGACAAGGAAATAGGCCTATATGAAAACGAATTGGAATTTCTTGTAGCTTATATTTATGCGAAAGGGTATGACTTGCAGGAGTGAAGATATCACGAAAATAATTAGGAAGTAAACCTTTTCTAAAAAGATACACAAACCTCTGCGAATTAAGCTCTAGTAACGTGTACGAGTAGACAAAATAACATTATTTTTGTCGATCAAATCAGACGACCTACTTTATAAGCTTACCTTTTTCTTCGATACAGTGTTCGATAGTATCGTTTTATAGCACACCTTATCAATTGAGCCTCAAAGTGTTTGGTTTCACTTGCAAGTACCGCGCCAGTCAATGTTAGTGATGTTTT
This sequence comes from Porites divaricata, assembly GCA_038088405.1. Taxonomy (NCBI): domain Eukaryota; kingdom Metazoa; phylum Cnidaria; class Anthozoa; order Scleractinia; family Poritidae; genus Porites; species Porites divaricata. The sequence goes on from JBBMOI010000008.1 coordinate 6,844,746, forward strand.
CCTGCGCTTTGACTTTGTCCGGTCCTTATTTTTCGGTAAAATCGTCACTAGCCATATGACAGACAGGGACCACCGGCGGCGGCCATCTTGGTTTCGCTAAGCATGTGACCTTTCTTACTCTCCCACTCCCCCACCCAGCCCCCTGACGTAGTAAACAATCATGAGCGAACACAGTGGACGCAAGAATCGTAGATAGAGAAAGAACCACAGAAAGTAACAGGAAGAAAATCGCCAGATAAAGGAAGAGGAGAAGGCCTGGACGTTTGGAGTTCAAGAGACAGTACCCAAGGGGATACTCAAAAGGACTCAGAGACAGTGTGAAGGCATAAGTAGGGGAAGAGAGTTGGAGAGATACTTTGAGGAGAATGCAGAAGCCTGTCCTAAGTAGTAGTCTGAACATCGCAAAGCCAGGTCCTTTAAAGTAAGTCTGTGACAGATTGAAATGCATAATAATCATAACAATAACAATCACAATAACATTTCCTTCATTAACCGCGCGAGTATTTTATAGCGCAAGGCGAGTGGGCAGAGCAAGTGACAGAAACACATAAATAAAAATAAACGAGATTAAACAATCCCAGCTGGCTGGAGGCAAACTAGTGCGACCATACTATCTACCCCTACAAATGTGCGACCATAATATGAAGAATATTCACATCGTGAAGAACAATGTACAAACAACACTACAAACGTTATTCAAATTTTATTTGAAAGATTAATTGACATAACAGTAACAAACTTGATAACCGATCTATTATATTATACAAACTTTAAATAGGAAAAAAGCCAATTAATATTCCCTTCTTTGTTCTAGGAAATATGTTAATTTCTTGGAATTTTGCATCGACATACAAGGTGTCTTTCAAACATGGCTCCAAAAGCACAATAAATAAATAACAACAACATATTCCCCTTTTTTACTGGATCATTTGATTTTTCCATTCAACAAAAATTGAACCTTACATTGCGGGGGGAACAAATCTCAACATCGTAACAAACGTACACTCCAATTTCATATTTAACTACAGTAAGTTGAGCAGCAAGAAATTTGCTATGCAACAATGTGCTTATCAGATTCACATCAGCATAACATCTAACATCACATTCTTTTAGTGAAAATTTAAATATAAAAACCTTATCTAGACAGATCACGGTTAACTGTGCGGTTATTCAGTATGTTCGTCAGGGTTAACCTTGATAAATCAGAAAATTAACTGGGTGATCCTGTATTAGAAGACCTACTCCCTGGACTGGCTGTACAAAGGATGTCGACATATTGGGCAGGTGCGACTGAAAAATAAAGAGAGAAAACAAATTATTGTTACACGTACTAACATGCAAAAACAACTACTGCCAACAATAAAAATTACATAGGAGAAAGGGGAGTTTTGGAAGCACCATACACAACAATTAATTCTAAAAGCTGTCAACACTGTCAGTCAGACACTGAACCTAAAGTGCCTCTAAACGTTTTCTTATGGTACGTATAAGGTACAATGCTAGATGATAACATTTTATCTTCGGTGATCAGTGCTAATGAAAGACTTTGTTACAACTAAGCCTGGAATGCTCATACTCGATAGAGCACACACAATGAAAGAAGGTCCAGGCTTGGATTGACATTTTGCAAATCTACTGTATTTTGTCAACCCCAGCCTTGAATTGCTGCCTTTGTTCACAGGAATGCAACAAAGGTCTATAATGCTACACAACAAAAATCCACAGAATTCAGTAGGTTGATTTTCTCTTGCGAAAATATGCTGTCAAGTTAAAAAAGGACAGAGGGGAGACTAAGGAGAGTATCCTGAACTGCACGATGATGTCAGTCTTCAAAATTTAACCACCAAGCCTCATTCATGGAAAAACTTTTTGGGCATTTAATTGTACTGTTTGTACCAAGTAATCCTTTCAACCCACTTTTTCCAGGAATTCATTGCTAAGAAACTCTGTACACTAACAATTCCTTTACTGAGGGTCTGTTTTGAAATTTGCAGGTGTTACACAAACATGAATGAGGGCTATTTACTTTGTTTTCATTCTTCTCAGTGTCCTTTGCAGGAGTACTACATGAGACTGGACTTAATATTTCTTATGACAAGGACTTTTGTGATATCAAACTGATCACTTACATGCCATTTTGTATCATGGCGATGGCACATTCTCTGTGGACCTTGTGTGAACATGGTAATATCTGGCAACCACTAAATGCATCCTGCAAGTAATGTCAACAACAATCAGCATTGGAAATTATTTGAATATCACAGTATAATAATGGAAATATTTTTTCTACATCCAAGGCCCCTATTCAAAGACCTCTTCCTACCCACACTGTAAAAGGGAGACCTCATTCTCATCAAGGCTTCAGTAGCCTTTTGCTAAAAAATAATAATTAAACCTCACCTCCAGGCAAATACAGCATTCATCGTGACCTGAATCTGGTCGACATTTATGATTTCCCTCAAGACGTTTGTCTAAACACACATTACACACTTCACAGTGGAATGATTTGTCCTGATGAATCCTAAGGGATAAAAACAATAAAAATACATTTTAAAAGTTATCCAGTATATCCTTCACAAAGGTACTTTTTGCATCACATTTTACACAACACATTCAAATAAGCCATGGAAAACTTAAAGTTGTTCAAATAAGAGAGCCAATTCTAGGTGAAAAAAAAGGGAACTTGGTCTGAAAATCACCATTTTTTGCTAATATATTTCTGGCTAGCCAGTTCCACGGGATCAGACAGCGGGGAATGATGCAAAATGGACTTGACACATGAACCTAAGTCTCTGCTTTGTGCCTATACGAGTCAACATGATCATCTGAAATTGACCTAACTTTAAACAGATCTGGCAAGAGCTACTAAGAATCAAGCACTGTGTGCAACTTCTCTCTTTGGCATTTATCATCTAGTTTTGTGCTAGTGTGAGTTTAACATTTTCATGAGTTTTTAAATAGTTATGCTTTTACAGGGATTTCATGGGCCATTAGAAGTTTCATGACCCATGAAATACATGGTAGGCAGTCACTGTCTTTTCAGGGGTTTTCCAACACATTTTCATGGAATTGAGATTCATAGTGCTAGTGGTACATAGTCTAGAATAGGCATCAGAACAAAAAAAAGCCATTTTCCCCTGCTCTGTTCTTTCCGTTGCACCCTGTCTACTATCTGAACATGACAAACAGGCTAAGCATTGTCTAAAAGCAATGTTTATAACCCTTATGAAACTGAATCTGTATTTATCATTACCATAAATTTGCCACAACAAAGAAGAAAACTTCCAAGTCACCTACCTGCAAATTCCACATTTTTCACAGTGATATGGATTTTTGTCCACACTGGTGAAATGCTTGCAAATGGCACAGAAATAAGCAGACATTTTACCTCCGCACTTGCGACACTTGGCACTGTCTTCACCAATCTGTAAAAATAATAGTCACAAATGGTAAAATATAGTGTTTATCGAACTGAATATTATTGTCAAGAGTCATCAAACGCCATTGGTCAATATTCAATAAAACTTGTACAAGTGTAATGTACAAGTGTAACCAATGTTTTAGGGTCTGAAAACAATGGCTAAGCTTGTAAATTACACTTGTAAAAGTCTTATTAAATTGACCCCTGGCCTTATTTAACCCTTTAAGCCCCAGTATCCACATATAAATTCTCCAAACTGATCTCCATACATTTCCTTAAAGAATAGTTCAGAGAATTTGTTCAAAGATCAAAATATTTTCTCTTGGGTGATCATTTTATTGATTCTTATAACTTATCTCTTTACAGTGTATGGATAATTGTAAGGAGAAAATTGATCTTGGACACTATTGGGACTTAAAGGGTTAAGGAACACAAAATAAAAAATGAATATCACATTTCACAACACACACTCATGCATGACCAAGTATTACATGAAAGCCACCCATTACCACCTTACTACTAAAGTGACTTAAGGGAATCATAACGATAGAAATTCACTCTTCAATGTCCACAACAGTAAAACCAAACAAAATTACTGTCAAACTCAGACAAACGTGAACACTGAAAATACGTCAGGAATGTTACTGTTGTGACCAATCACAACAAAGTTCAAGGCACGAAAGCAAAGCTAAATTTAACCACAAACTAAACATTATATCGTTGCAGTTTATGGATTAGGTTTCTCACTCCTGGGGCCCATTTCTTGCAACACCCAGAAACTTTTCAGGCCCAAAGGCAAAACCTGTTGAATAGTAGCATAGTTCCTAGCCCACAAGACTAGTGAAATTTGCTTCGTCAACTGATAGTCATCCTTGGAGACCCAGGGGCAGATAGTGGGGACGAGGAAAAGTCTAAACGGGCGGAAAAATATATGGCACGAAGAAAAGTAAAGAACGGCGAGAAGAGCCCCTGGGGACAATGTCTTACCAGACCAGTTCCAAACGGTCGCCGCCGTTCTGGCTTTTGATTGGTGCCACAAAACACAAGTTTTTATCCTTTGTTTTTAGCTAGTAATCATAAATTTCCAATATACTTTAAGATAAAGGATCAGGGCTGTCAAAAAGTTTTTAAATAGCAGGCTGATAATGAATGGCGGCTTTGGAACTCACACCAAAGGAACAAGTTCTTGAGGGCTGAGGCATCTAGGGACCTTTTGAAATTTAGAGTCTCGAAAATGTCATTTCCAGGGGTGTTTAAGTGGTATTTTCCGCTGCGGACACCATGTTGTTTTGTCAGAATACAAGACTAGGAACGTTGCCTTCAAAATGTCCCAGGCATTCCATGACATCGCACAGTTCGCACATTTCACAAATCTAAACTTGTTTAAATACACATTCAATGTCATTCAAAACTGGGCAATGGATGCTTTACAATCTTATTCGATGGTGCTTATTTTTTGTTAGTAGTTATGGTAGAAGGAGAGGAAAGTAGCCGGCTAAGAATGGCTAACTAGCCTGCGGTTTTGGCCGGCTGCTGGCCCTTATTGACAGCCCTGAAGGAATTAACACTTTAACAACCATCACCCAAAATCTTATTGAAAGCTTTACAAAAAATTAATGAAAAGTATGTACTGGGTACAGGTATAATGTAAAAATTTATTTTTATGAAACATGAAAATAAAGCTTACCTCCTGTTCATGCTGACAGTGAGAGCATTTCAGATGAGTGGCATGACAAGCTTTAGCCTCTTCATTGTCACAAGCTTTTGAGATGTTGTGACAACGATGGCATGGATAGAATTGAGTGCAACAAGGGAATCGAACCCTACAGTGCCGCTGATAATGTTCACATAGCCACTGAGATCGTGCAGTAATGGCTTCTTGTTCTTGTGGCCAGTTTTCAGCTTCCCGTAACTCTCTTTCTTCTCTCTCCCTCCTTTCTCGAGCTCTTTGTTCTCTTATTAACTGTTCTTTCCTTTCTATCTCCTTTCCAAACTGTTCTCGTTCCTCTCTCTCCTGAAGAACGCGTTCAACAAGGGCACAAGCTTCTGCGACACGCCGTTCCAGAGCAAGCAATGAGTTGTCCGAGGCCTCTATTGAATCAGTACCAAAGTCTGTGTTGTTTAACATAGAAACTCTATTGTTGTCAGCATCACCATGACGTGGTTCTAAAACAGATGTATCATGTGCAGAACCTGCTGCCAAAACACCATTGCACATTGTGGAATTTTCAAGCTGGTGCCGGGCAGCTGAATTTGCATCATTATCAATGTTCCCTGTTGTTGTCCTTGAATTTCCAAGTGCAAAATTTGGTTTCTGTGCTGGCTCATCTGTGCCCTGATTAGAGATAAAAGCTGAAGCGGCATCATTACCAGCAAATCTATTTGCATCATGAGCAGGGTCCGGAACCTGCTCACTTGAAAAGCTACTAAATCTTGGTGCATTATGTACAGGATCCCCAGGTAGAGTTAGTGCTGCACCTGTCCTTGAAGGGTCAGCAAAACTTGAACCAGCCATTCCTGGATAACTATTTAGAACAGGGTCGCTTGCCATAGGAGGATATGGCGTTTGCTGTGCTGATGGGAAATAAGTCTGTCCGTCAAAATGGTCAACCCCTGCAAATCTATGACTACTATGTACAAAATCACTTTGAGGAGAATAATTGTTTGCAGCAGTTGAAGTATTTCTTGACAAAAAGTTACTATACAATGAGAAAGCACCATTTCCTAAATGGCTGGGTAAACGTCCTGAGTTGTCACTGAAAGGGTCCACATAAGAAGGGCCACCCAAATGTCTGTTAGATCCACCAATAAGAGGATTTGTGGTTCCACCATATAACTGTGTCCCAGATGCAGCCTGGCAATCCCCAAAGTACGGCTGAGCTCTCCTAAATTGAAATATATCCCCATCAATAAAGGAAGTCCCCTGCCATGGAATGTCATTAAAGTGAGAAACACCATCAGTTTGATAGATACTGTCATGTAAGGATTTGTCTTGGGTGTGTCTCACTACGAAATCACCAGCTAAGCCATCAGTTATACAGAGAACAGGTTCTGTTAATGGCTCTGGTTCAACATCTGAACGTTGAGCCTGCTTTGGTCTAGCACCGAGACGCTCCCAATCTGTTTCAGTGGATGATTGTGTCCTAAGTACCCTCCCCGCTGTTGAAGAGGTTCGTTGCTGTGTTAATGGAAGGTTTCCTCCATTTGCACCGCTTTGAGTTCCAACAATCTCACCAACAAAACTGTCTGCACTTGTGCCAGAGTGTACTGTTTTTATTGCTCCATCACAAGAATCGACAAATTCTTTTTCTGCCTCAATATCTTTCCATTCAGACTTCTTAGTTACTTTATCAAAAAGCTCATCTTCCCCATCAGCCACGTAGCATTCATTGTTTTCTGAATAAGAATAAGCTGAATAAGACTGGCGCGATGCTACTATTGGAGAGCCATCACACTCTACTTTCGCATAATAAAATTTCGGAGATCGTTCAGTCTGCTCTTTAGTACATCCTACATTAGGGTTAGTGTCTCCTGAGATTTCTTCATTTCTACAAGCCTTATGAGAGAGTGTTGTCAAAATAGGTGAGCCATCAGTTGTATCAATCAAGGACTGCAAGGTGCAACTAGAATCAGCCACCACTGGGGTTTGTTTAAAACTGGATGACAATGACGAACTATCATTAGAACTTGACAAATAACCATCTGAGGTAAGGGTGGGGAATTGGGGAAATTCTTTGGCACTAAGAGCACTTTTAATGGATGAATTACTGCTTTTTTCGCTCTCACTTGAGACAGAGGTGTACGTGTTGGTTTCCCTTGAATTTTCACTGAATACAAGCGATGAATTCTTATCCTGTTTAATTTCTGCTTCCTCCGTTGTTAATGATTTATCATTTTCTTCAACACCCTGCAATTCCATTGAATCTCCTCTGATACTGACATGCGTCAACACTCCATTTCCTACAAGGTGCTTCCTTGCATGTCTGTTCAGTTGTACTCCCAAACTGTAGTCTTGAACAGGTGTAAGATTGGATGAATTTTCAACATGACCAGATAATCTATTTTCTCTCGCTGACAAGCTCTGCCCAGAAAAAATTTCAGACCCTGAAGGAAAATAAGCAAGGACAACCTTTATAAGCTCAGACCTTGAAAATTAGATACACTGGGGTTACCCTATCCAGTGAATCTACGACACTGCTGTTCATCAAGAAGACTGCATTTGGTTTGGAATCATTCAGATCTTCCTACGCAAGTGTCTGGTCTGGCTCTCCTCTCCTCTTTAATTCCAAAAGTGAATGCTACATGTAACAGGCTGGGTAGAGGGGAAGGGATTTGTGCCTGTTAACCCTCTTTCAGGACCCACAAACATCCCCTTCCTACTTTTCTTTGGGGTGACACAACATCTCCACTAAAATAACACCTACACCTAGGTGATCTGTGACGTCACTGCGGGGGCCTGGGGAAAGAAATTTTAATGCTGTATCCCATAAACCAAAGCTGACGGGAACAGATTGAATTGAATTGAATTGGTGCGCGCGTTGGTTTATGGGATACGGCATTAAAATTTCTCTCCCCAGGCCCCTGCAATAACGTCACAGATCACCTGGACTGTAAACAAAATGATTTTTAAAATAGACCTTTCCACATTGTATTAACTGCTGACCTGTTAGCATAGCCCCCCCCCCCCCAAAAAAAAGGAAATAAAAAAAAAAAAAAATAAGTAGTTGCCAAGTCAAAGAGTGATATTTCAGAAATGAGAGATGATATTGCTTTGCCAAGTCACCAAAAAGTTGCCACTATCACCATACCCTATCAAACGTCTATGAAACCCTGTGATTTTGCACTTCATGAAAGTTTCTTTTCAACTTATATCACTCTCTAACTTGACGGCCTTACTGATTTTAAGGTGGCGACAGATTTTTGCCAACTGATCCTTGTCAAGAATAGCCCATTTTACAGTTACAGGTGAAAACTAGGCTGGGGTTGACCATATTTATATACAACCGTTCTTGCTTTATTATGTAACTAATGTTTTTCTTATGCTAACTACGTATTTTAAGCATAATTTCCATAAGAAAAGGAGAAAGGTTTGTATCAAAAGAAGGTCCCTCAGCCTCACATCCACTCAAAGGCCAGGATACTAAGCCCACAACTGTACAATGGCCTATTGAAGAAAACATGGAAGGGTATACACCCATTTCAATTAAGGTTGCTCCAGTGAATTGTGATCAATGATGGATGATCCATGTTTCATAGCCTGCAATGCACTATGGTAAACCTTTTTGTAGCGAGAAAGTGTTCGTTGAAATAATGGAGTTCATGCGTCATTCAAAAAACTCTTTGAGAAGGCGTTCAAGAGAGCTTTTAACTCAAATGGTTGTGCAAGTTCTTAAGCGAGAAAGATCTGAAGAATTTCATTTTTAAACCTTACAGTAAGAAATTAGAAGCCGCTTCGTTTACCGCTTGTTGAAGCTGCACGAGTTTTTAGGCCAAAATGCTGATTATTTCAATAAAGCAAATGAACAGTATTCCTTTATTATCCTCAGTTAAAAAAAGTGCCTCAAAAATAAATAAACACATAATGTGAAGTTATTTATTATAGTTCAACAAATACCTTGAAATTGTTTTTTAAAACGCCATCCAAAACTCCCAAGTGCACGAGTCAAGCAAACTCGTTGAAAATTTGCAACATTTGCATATTACAACAGAGATAAACCTAAACTTAAATCACTGTCTCGAAAAGCGGCAACTGCTAAAGGCCTAGGCTTCAATGTTCTCAAACACTTTATCTTAACGTTTTTTTGACATAGCATAGGAACAACAGTAGCGTTTGCTGTCTAGGTTTCTTGGCTCGTCGTGGGCACGTAATTTACTAAACTTGTTCCCATAATGGACCGCGGGCTATGCAACATTGATCATGTATCATGTATCATTCTTCACCGAAGCAACCTTAATTGAAACAGGTGTATAAATGTACATGCAAACTGCCTTAACATTCATTTATCAATTAGAGTGTGTTGCTACAATAAAAACAAGAAATGATTAGGAATTCTCATTATTACCATGTTTTGCAGCTGTTAAAGGTAACTGTAATCCAAGTTTCTCCACAAGATCATATCGCTGAATCCCAGCAAGCAGGTTTGCAATATAATGGCAGGGAAATACTCCATTTGTTTCCAGTTCTTCAAACAGTTCAAAGGCCTCTGTTATCCGTGCAAGTCTGAAACCATTGACTTTACTTTTGACCAGAAACTTAATCTTTTTCAACTCTTCCAATGATAATGAATCGGAGATCTCTAGAAGTCTTGAGTGAAGGGAAAATCCTGAAAAAAAAATCAAGAGAAAGAACTTAAAACAATAACCCTTGCCAAATTGATCACTACCCATGGGAATGATATTTTTTATCCTTTATTTTAAAATACAATGAATAGCTTGAGCCCAGGATCCCTTTGAAGCCAGATCTCTGGAAGTCTTGGATGCAGGATAAAACCTACAAAAAAAATAAGGCAAGAACATAAAACAATGACCCTTGCCAAATAGATCACTGCCCATGGGAATAAAAATTATTTGATTTTTATCATTATTTGCAATTCAATGAACGGTTTGAACACAGGAGTCATGTCATACTCCTCCCCCTCAGTCTGAAGATGTAACATGACTGACCGGGGAAGTGTTGTCCTAAACAGGACTGTAGTTGACAGTGACTGACGTTTCAACAACCTGTGTGGCAGTCATCTTTGGAGTCAAGGTGAGTTGTGTATCATTAACTGACAGTATTAAGCTCTCTAGTTATTGACCTAGCTTAAATTGGTCAATTGAGTCTGGATGTATTGGTTTTCTGTATGAAAGTTAAAATGTTTATGAAATCTTCATAATTTTATATTGAAACTGCACGAGAAAGATTACCACTGTTGTATGTAAATAAAGGTTGCCAAAAGAAAGCTTGAAAAAAAGTTCAAGCTCTTAATTACCACTGAGCTATCAAGCAAACTGGCTGGAATTTTTTCAGGCTTTCTTTCCGCAACTAAGTTGCACACATGACTGCAACAATCTTTCACTTGATAAATTATTGATTGTTTGTCAGTTAAGCAGTACTGTTATTGGACTATAACACATGATGCAGTTGAAGAAATTGAGCTTATTGGAAAACAGATGAGAAAGATGCAGGCCGTAAAAAATATACATAGTATGTTGGCTGCATTAAAAAGTAAAAAAAAGTCAGAGTGGTTACAGATTTTAAACACGCATTTTCCAACTGTCATGCAACATCTATTAATTCCCTGAAAATACCAAACGACAAACACTTAGCTTGGAAGAAATTCTATGGAATGGAAAGGTAAGGAGGACTGTTATAAGTTTAGATATTAATTAATTTAAATGAAAAATTAAGTAGTCATTGAATTTGCAATAATATTATGAAGAACAATTCTCCAATTCTTCACATTATTCATACAATATTATGCAGTTTTCAGAGGGTGTTATCAACCAAATCAAAAACACCTTAACTAATCTACACCATTCTTCTTTACTTACTCAGCCTTACCAAATCATGTTTCAGTTAGTTTCCTCCAACTCTGCAATTCCTCACACGGTTTCATGTTCTTAAACTGTCAAGCTGCTACTTATTACTTTTTGACATCTCTGACTAACCTGACTCATGCAGCAAAGCTGCCCCTCCGAGGAGCCTTCCACGACGCTTTCCTTTTTCTTCAAGGAACAAGTGTTTCCCCAGGTCAACTTGAAGTTTCTGTTTCTCATCTTCACTCTGCTTCAGCTGTTCCTCCAATTGCTTGATCTCTAGTTGCAATTCAAAGCACTTCTTCCGCGAAGCTGCTAATACATTCTCAAAATCACTAGGCACAGTTTCTAAACCACTTCCCTCTGAACTTGCAGCAGATGATGGTCTTGAAATGCTTTCATGAAGTTCAACAGCAGGACCTTGTTTGTGATGTCGGTAGAAATCCAAATGCCCAGTTTGATTGTTTAGAAGCACCATGCTGGAATTTGCCACACTTGACTCTGTGCTTGTGTGAACATGTTGCATATCTGTTTTTTGGTCAACAGGGAAAATAGAGTTTCCTACGCTGCTCACAGAATCATCATCCAACTGTTTTGCTTCCCTTCTGTCTGAACCACAGCAGCTTTTTACGATGCCTTCCTCATTTGACAAGTGCCTGTAACTAGAGATGTCTGAATCACTTTGGTCAAGAGAGAGATGGCCATTTGATTCTTTTATACTTCTCACAGATGTCAAGCTATCAGGTAATGACTTTGTTGGTGTGAAGGAATCATCAGATTCAGGAAAACTGGAGTTGTTTTCAGGAACTGAGGTCTGTTCAGATGAGACTCGTGAGTTCTGATTTACTTGACTATCACTAGCAAAACTGTCAGAGGAAGATGAAGTGACGTTGGAGCTCTGCAATGTTTCTTCTGTAGTGGCTTCACATTTGGCTTGTCTCAAAAGGTACTCCAGAAGACACAAATTAATATCCACCTCTGTAGGTAAGTTGCTGCTGGCATGGCTTACAGTAGGCCTAATCTCCACATCCTATTGGATAAAAGGAAAAAAATCAAGTCATTTGTATTGGTTTCTGGACTGTTAATTTAACCACCTTACGAGTCTTAGAACTACAACATGATACGATTTTACATCGCATGGAAACTCGGAAAAATCCAAGCCCCAGATGTGATTTGAACCCACGCCCCTCTGTGATTTCAGATGCTCTAACAATTGAGCTACTGGAGACTTGATGGCGAGCCAGGGTGAAATGTGGGTCTTTGACTAGAACTGCATCATGCAATCACATAGTCAAATCAGGAAAAGCAAATGTGACTCAACTGCATCACACAACCATCCAACCACCAGCCTGTACACTAACTGCTTCCTATTTTCTTCTTGCTGTAATAAAGAAGGCTGTAGGCCAATGCCGCAGAGAAACATAACACTACATGGGATAAGGAAGGAAGTATACAATCCACACCTCAGGCCCCAGTTGTTCAAAAGAGCATCCCTATCCAGAGGAAAAAAATTAATGTTCTCCAGCGGATGACACAATTCGTTTCCCACGAGGTAGTGATTTATCTGTTGGATAGCACTATCCAAAAATTGAACAACCAGGGCTGGTAATGTATTTTGGTTATTGCTAAAAGCAAATCACTTCTCTTTAATCATAACTGCACAACTTAAATAAAAAAAACTTACCATGCCTTGTAACACATCAACAGTTGAATGCATCTCTAAAACTGATTGTGGATATATGCTGTCTGCACATGGAGGGTTACTTCTTTCCAAGGTCGAATCAGAGCGAAACAATCCACTGCTCACATCTGAACTGCAGTTTTCCCTTGACAATTCACAACAGCTCCCCTGGCCAAGCAACCATGAAGATTGTTGAAAGTTCACACTGAAAGCTGAAGATTCCATTGTGTTTTCTAGAGCCTCTTGTACCAATGAGCAGACACGTTCTAAATCTGATTCCTTGAAGCTGTAACATTTTACTATTAAAATCTTCTTTTCAACAGAAATAGAGATAAAGGATTTTCCCAGCTTTTCAATGACAAGAGATGCTACATTTTGTGCTGGGGAAACATGAGACACAACAACACCAAGATCTGTGCTTAGTGTCAGCTTTACATGTAATATTTGGGTCAGACGGTCAAAGACAAACTCAGCCTCGCGCTGATTAGAACATTCCGAAGAGAGGTAGGAGACCTGTATTGACTGCTTAGTTGATTTTAATGAGGACTCCCAAGAATTCAAGTAGTCAAAGTTGTCACACTCTTGCAACTCGGACAGTTCCAGTTCAACAAGAAGAGGAAGACAGTCAATAAGCCTCCAAAGCAAACAAATGTTAAGTGTAGGGATTGTCATTTCCCTATACAAATCATCTCTCTCTACAAAATCTTTGTGGAATGTTGGCTGTAAAAAAAGCGTCGACACACTCTTTTGGAGTGCAGAGGCCAGGAAACTAGCGTCTTCTTGAATGTTATGAGGAACTCTCAAACACAAGACAAAATACTTGTTGTTTACAGATGATAAGAACATTTGAGACCCTTCACTTTGTTCATCTGGTACTTTTGTGTCACTCACTGTATGATTGCACAATTGCTCACCAGACTCTGAAAAGGCTGGCTTTGGGTGTGAGGATAAAATGCAAACTACAGGCTTGTCAGAAAAAGGCAGTCTTTGCAAACTGTGGCAAACATCTTGACCAGCAAAATCCTTAATTTGAAGTTCCTCTGTTTTGTGTCTTTCCAAGTAATTAATGAGCAAATCAAGATGCCTGTATCTTTCATCACCAGTTTTGAGGTGCACCAGATTGACAAGAGCTACAACTTTCGCGCAGAAATCAAAGGATCTGTCTAGATCAACTGCTAGTGACGGAACTAGTAAATTGACTAATGGGGAGTAGATAACTCTGGATTTGATCCAGAATTCACTATTAATGTCCAACTGCTGTTCAACATCCTCAAAAGACTTTTCTGCCTCTTCCCTGTCCCTCAAGGAGAGCTGCAAGACACCAAGCAAACTGTGGCATGCAATGACAAAAGAATGATGGGGTTTCAGTCCAAGATGTGAGAAGATGTTAATTGCTGCTACCAGTTTTTCTCTGGCTAAATTCCACAATGACTTATCTTTTAGCAAGACCATGGCAGACTGGAAATATCCACTGGCTAACATGGGAGACAGCTCACCACAAGCTGGAATGAAGATGCCCAAAGCTTCTTCCATGGTATCACAGGCACACTGAAAGTTTTTCTCCTCAATGTTTAAAAATGAGAGTTTTAGAAGAATCCTTCCAGCTTCAGGATGATTAGGATTTAAATTTGTAAACTTTGCCAGGGCTTTATTTAGATGCTTCGAAGCTTCTTTGTAGTTCCCCATTAGCAAAAAGCAGGAACCCAACATACTCATACAAGATGCAACTGTGTGGTGTTCTTGGCCAAAATAGGAGATTAGAATGTTCACTGCCTGTCTGAGTGCAATTAAAGCTTCAGAAAACTTTTCACAGGCAGTAAAGAAGCAACCAATCTGATATAACAGAGAACCATAGAGTGAAGCCTTTCCACCATGAACAAAGAGGAAAGAATTCTGCAGCTTTATCAACAAACTGCAAGCTTCATCAGGGTAACCATTCTTGCGATGAATCTTTGCTGCATTGATCATTATTCGTATGACCTCAGCGTTCATCAACTCTTCATCAGGATTATCAAGCAACATAAGCAAATTGTATGAAAAAGCTGTGACCTCTTTAGCTACAACATTTCCACTTGTTTCCTCCTTAAGTTGGAGTTTCGTCATTTGCCCTGCTAAAACTACTGAGATAGGCATACTAGCACCAGCAAAGTCAAAGCGAGCACAAATCCTCAGGAATTTGTAGAACATCACATAGTCTTCTAACTCTTTTAACATATCGGCAGCTCTTACTAACACCTTGACTAGCAAAAGAACATTCTTTTCCTTTATCGCAAATTTGTGGCAATATACAGCAACTATTTCAGAACAGAGACTTTGTGCCTTTTTGTAGTCCCCGACAGCTTTGTACAGAACTGCTTGGTTTAAAGACACTGCTGCACCTCTCAAATGGTCTTCTTGGAGATCAAAACAACTTTTGGCCATAAAAAAGCACTCAGCACTCTTCTCAAAGAGTGCTTTTTCACTAAACATCACCCCAAGGTTGTTGATCACAACTCCAAAACCAGGATAATGTTCATACTGACCAGCCAAAGTTTGGATTACTTCTAAGGACTTTGTGGCGACTTTCTCGAAAGCAAACAAACTCAGGATGGCAAGACAGTTCATTAGGTCGAAATCTCCATTGCCTTGGCAAGTA
>JBBMOI010000008.1:6865000-6897500 GCA_038088405.1 Porites divaricata
ATGATAATAATGATAATTATTATATAAACACCAATGAAAAACTAGGTGAGCTTTCGCGCAAAAACTAATTGATATCTTGAAATGTGAAAACAACATGTTATCTTCACATGTGAAAATATCACCATTGCTATGGCTACATAATAAATTGCTCCTTTCACACCAAAAAACTAGAAGGTGAAATGGTTTGGTGTTTCATTGGTGTTTATATAATAAATAGAACATTACATGGCCACTTGGAGATACGAAATTTCTCTTCTCGTGTCTGCGCTCACTCGTGAAATATTTTTTCAACACAAGAAGAGAAATTTCGTATCTCCACGCGGCCATGTAACATCCTCTATTTATTCTTATCATTATCATTATTATTCCAAAACATTATTGCGATAATTTCACTTTGTAAGATCCACATGAGAAACAATTTTTCAGCCCACATGAATTTATAAGGAATTTAAACAATTTCCAGTAATCTAAATTCCTCCAAAAAACTTAACTTGCTTAGTTAAAAACCACTAGCCTGATTGCAAACTCTAGCCAGGCTAGCCCCAGGTTATCAGACCTGACTTTCTTTCCATGCTGTTATGAACTCTTAAAAAATTTATTATAATTTCTGGTCAAAAGGTGCTGCCTTACTGATGATGAGTGCACCTTTGCAAACTGCACAATACATTAAAAAAGACAAAATGAAAAATGTATGACTGACACTGTGTGAACAAACCAGTCTAACAGTAATGACAGAACAAAGACTAGTGTGGTAAACTATTTGCCAACACAGAAAAGCATCAACCTTACCTTCTCCTTCCATCTCAAAAGCAACTGCCTCGGGATAGAGTTCCACAAGCTCTTTACGTCTTAGCTCATGCCTGACATCCTCTGGGCCACTCAGAACCTCACCAAGATGAACTTTGACTTCTTGAGCTTCAGAGTTTTTCAAAGGTGCCTTCCAGCCATCAGCACAATTCTTAATAACATCCCAAAAGCGTCTGTTTATATAGCAGTTTCCACTAGATTGCGCCTGGTGTTCTATTACCTCTTTGGATGCACATGTCCTTAATTTGGATGACACAACAACATCACCTAACTTGGTTTTCTTGGAGTTGAGGCCACAGCATGCCCCAACAGAAATAACTGCCTTGGGTCTTAGCACCTTGGCAGCATTTCTCACAGTAATCAAGGAGCCACCAGGACCAATAGCACCACTACAACACTTCACCAATGCAATTTTTAATTTGTCTTCTTGAACTTTCCTTATATTCTCAAAGTAAACATAACCAAGAGCATCAAACCAGCATCTAAAGGGATCTTTTAGCTGCTGGTAACATGCTAAGAACTCAGAATTTGCAACTGTCAACAAAAGAATGTCAACAGGCAGTTCGGGTTGCTTTGCTTTAAGTTGGACATCACTTGCGGATGGCAGATCAGCACAAAGTAGAGGTAAGTCACCACCACTAGCCATGTCTGTAGCTAAAGATTACTGGAAAATAAAGAAAAAGACGACAAATGAATTTAAGTTGACAGAAGTTTATTAAATGAACAATAATTAATTAATGACTATCCTATTTCCTTAATCCTAATTAAGCCCCAATATTGACAAACAAATTTTCCACACTGATCTCTACACAAAAAACAGTGTATTTCCTTAAAGATTAGTCGAGAGAATTTGATAGAAGATCAAAACATTTTTCCCTAGGTGATCATTTTATTGATTCTCATAACCTTTTCTTTTGATTGTGTAGTAACACCTGTACTGTTAAGAGAAAACTGATGTTAATCACTCTTGGGACATAAAGAGTTAACTATATTCTCTTGATTCATTGGTGCGAGCAAATTAATAATCATCTCTCCAAGACACAATTAATTGCCTCCTCCTGACCTCCTTCAAAATAAAACTTGAGGAAAGTACAGTGAGAGTCTAAGTATTTTTATTTTGAAAAATGCTCTGGACATCACGTAAAACTGTTAGGTTGTACTGGTAAAGTTGCCCTTGGTTTTAAGCCTATGCCTACCATAAAAGACATAATAAACGCCTCGGACATCTGTTTAAGTTAAGGGCTCAATCTATACGGGGGTGTTTAATAGACAGGAGGCATTAAGAATAGAGAACAGTTTATTCTCATAACTGTAAAAAGCACAACAAAACCAATATGCTTTTTGTACAAATATCAAGAGACTTTAAAAATAGCAGGCTATCCACTCCATCAATTCATACATCAAGGCAATCTAGAGATCCAAATTGCTCTTTTAAATCCCAACATTTAAGTCAAAATCCTTGCTCAAGGTTATTGTGTTGCCATCATTAGTCTATCCTTATCTTGATCTCGACATTGAACAAGACTAAATGCTATTGAATGATTATGCTTTTTTAGCTAATTCCTGGTATTTTGGAGTAATTTTCATTTAATAAGTAAGGCTGTCTGGAAAGGATACTGATACTTGTGACAGTCTAGCCTGCTGGGAGCAGATGCTTTTCTCGGCTCTTTTTTCACACAAAAAAAAGCGTCTTCTGCGCTGCAGGCTAGTAACTGTCGAGCTATCCATGACATATCCATGACACGGGTGATGAGTCTTGGTGATGGTTTATCAAATCATAATTATCATCTCAAGAAAAACAATGCGACCACATTTTCCACAAAAGCTTTTAACAACTGTGCAACATTCTATCAATTAACAGGGCTTGAAATAATTTCCCAGCTGGCGCCGGTCAAGTTGTCCGGTCAACCTATTCTTGCTCGGACACAAGCCGTTTTTGACCGGACAAAGGTCTTTCATCTAGGATTATCCAATTATCCAATTAGGATTATCTGATTGCACTTTTGTTATAATAATACTTTACAACACAACACACCCTACTCTCGAGTTTGCAGTGACAACCTTATAGAGGACGAAGCAATAACTCACAACTCCCGGAAAATGAAAAACCACTGTTACTGCCCAGCTGCACAGGGCTTCTGGAATTTCTAACAGTTGCTGAGCCGCAAAATTCAGGTAAATCCGCGAAATTCACAAAAATACACACAGTAGAAATCTTACTAAATAGATACATAATTATGTCAGTTCAACATATTTGAGACTTATGTCGGCTAACGGGGCTGTTTTTTGTCGTAAAATTGCAAATTCATCTCGAAACTTCGATTAGATTATTAATATGAAAAACTGGGCACTGGCCAGTGCACAATATAAAAAGCTTTGCCATATATTGGCACATTTCTGAGCTCATTGTTGTTAAAAGAGCAAATAATGATCTCTGACAAAAATACAAAAAACCTGTGCATTAGAGAATACCAAGTACAAATGAGATCGCAAAGCAAGTGGGGGTTTTGAGCACAAAATCATCGGGGTTTAAAAAGGCAACATTTATAAGTAGTCGGTGTTTCTGTAGCCTGCGTAGCAAGCGTTTCCGTTTCGTTTCGGAGCAAAGAAAGACCGAGGAATGGTATTCTAGGTTTTTGCCGCGCGAGAAATGAAACAAGAGCCAAAAAAATGAAAGTGGGGGGAGGGGGAAGGGAAGGAAGGAAACGCTTGCAGACAAACCCCTCGATTTTGAAAACAATGTTGACATGTGTCGATCAAAGGTTTGTTTCATACTGAGATGACGCTATGGTACGTGACACGCATATCAATTTTCAATTGTTGTTTTAATGTAAATTCTGGTCGGCAAGATTTGCGATCCAATGCAAGAGCATTTTCTTTGACCTCTTTTGAAATGTAAGGCTCTTCTTGCGACTAAATAAGGGTTTCAGGTCGTTTAATTTATTCTCCAAAGTGCCTCCTGGATCTGAACAACTAAAAGCGATTTTCTTTTGTCCGCGAATGCGATGGTGTCCTGCAAAGTGTCATGCTGGGTCCAACTCGTTAGTGTTTTTTTGAGGGATGTTGAATTCTGGTGATGGTGATTTACAGACTGTTCTGTTACATGGATTAAAAAGACAAATTTCCAAAGCCTGTATTGATGGTTCGGATTCATTGACATTTCAACATAAACGCCGTCCATGTGTTTCAAAATACAAAAGCTGTGACTATATGGCCGGTAACCGGTCAAGGTTTTCAAAATACTAAATGGCCGGCAGTTCTATATTCTCAGAAAAATTTCACAAAATCGAAAGATTCCAGCTAATCTAAACTATCATATGTCGATTTAGAAAAGTCAAGCGATCCTGAAATGCTTTACAGATCTTTGGTCTAGTGTTTGGTTTGCGCTGGGCTCAGAGGAGGAAATCACGTTTTGTGACACTTTGAAATTTTTTCAGCTTGACTGCCAGTCAAGGTTTTCAAAACACTAAATGGCCGGCAGTTCTATATTCTTAGTAAATCTCACATATAGCCACAGCGTTTTTTACAAAAAAATATAATTTTGGGTTCACACACACGCGTCCCCTGAAGTTCATTTCCGTGAAAGCATCAAACGTCGGTGCGCAAACTCAGGCATGACAGGCCAAGAGGGCGGTTTTCAAAACCCCAGGGTTTGCCTGCAAGCGTTTCCTTCCTTTCTTCCCCACCCCCTCCCAGCTCTTTTATTGGCGCCATTTTAGACTCTCGTTCCTCGTTCTTTGCTCCTAAATCGCACGGAAACGCTCGCTACGCAGGCTAGTGTTTCTGTTGTTATTGTTATTGCACAGGCATTCCCCCCTCACCAAAAATGGGCAAAATTCCATCTTGTTTCATTAAAAACGTTCATGAAATCAGTGCAAAACCAATTGCTTTCTAGTGAAATTTGCTCAGAAAATTTTGGTAAAACTGGCTTTTTTTTAACAATCGTTTTTTCGCGAAATTTGACCTGAATTTTTCCACAAAATTCCTGCAAAATTGGCCATCTTTGCTGTGAATTTGTCTCTGAGAATCCCAAGACCTATCAGAGGCCCTGTGTTATGAACGGTTTACGTAATAAAAATTCTTGACCTGGTTGCCTTTTTCTCTCTCTCCCCCCACTTTTTTCCTTCACGAATGTCAATAATGTCCAATCTTGACCAATTGTATTTAAAAAATGTCAAGGTCTGAATTACATTAGAAGCGTAAAAGAGTGGACAAAATGTCTGGTCATTCAAGGATTTGACCAGACAAAGCCTTTTTTTGACCGGACACTGTCCGTTGACCAGCCGTTGTTTGAAGCTCTGATTAAGTAAAAAAAATACAACAAAGGGAATCTGCGATAAAGCATGTGCACATTTTTAATTTTTCATAAAACCTACAGTGTATTTCTTGAGCATCAAGGGATCAAATTTTTTCTTGTTTACAACAGTAAATTTGAGCCCTGTAATATTGTGTAAGGGAAAGATGACAGTTTTAAAATGTCAAATTTTATACGGATTTGTATGGAAAACCACTCAACTGTGTCTGGTCATGGGTGGCAATAGTTGTTTTTCTCATCCAATGAATCCTTCTAATTTTTGGCAGCCTTGCAATAGCTAGTTCTAAGACATATAGCTGAAGATTTACAGGTTCTATAATTATGCTCTTTTAGTTCCTGCTAAAATAATTTTCCAAAGAATTATTTTTGTTTTTACAGAAAGATGATTTCATGTGAACAACTATTGCAAAAGACCTTTTGCCCCACAATATGATTTATGTACAAGTCATGTATGATAGTACTTCACATGCACAAAAGATTTTAGTTAGTAATGCAATGAACTACAATTTTACACGTTTAAATTAAAAAAAATAATAACTGCTGTGTTTTCTAGTCAACTTTTTTACAGTCTTCAACAATACATGTATTTATTGCATTGTACTATAAAAGTTTTGCCTTCTCAACTAGATAACTGTGAGCGCCATTAACCACCCCATCTCCATCACAGTGTGTAAAATAAAATTATTGATTTTATTATAGCCATGCCTAATTGTGCAATCAAGCAAGTAATTAACTTACGCACTTTCAAAAAGCTAAAATGCAAATGATTTCAACTCAGTAGTATAATTATTCTCTAGGGAACAAAAATTCAGAAAGGGCAATAATAAAAATTATTAATCAACCACAACTCTTTTAGTTTATCTTTTAAAATTTTCTAATAACTCTTCTCACTTTAACTACCGGTAACTTAGATTGTGCAGGCCTGTTCACTACCAGTTTTTTTAAGTGAGCCCTCTTGATGAGTTGGACAAACTTCATCGATAAAATATGTTTAAATGAAAAAACTACAGCTGTATCACAAGGGCATTCAAAATGAACTTAACTGAAATTAAAGGTACCTTACAGTAATTACTTACTGCCATAACACTGTCTCAGAGAAATTAATGAGCTTGATTTCAAGCTTGTTTCGACAACCATAAGCTCAAAAAGTACAAAAAGTGTACTTTTTAATTACTTGTGATTTAATATGCCCTAACAAATGCCCAATGTGATTCCCTTAGGATAAAAACAACACACAATACACTGTAGGTTTGAACCCAGGAGTCATTTCAACCTGTGCGGTAGTCATCTTCAGAGTCAAAGTGAGTACAGTACAGTGCATGTTGAGACAAAGTGCAGTGTGTTGCAGACCCTTGATTAACTACAAAAGAGAATAGTTTATCACATGAAGCATCTTATGTTAAGAATTAAAATCACAGCTTTTTTTCTCAACAAAGTTTGCTTGGAAACAAAACAACTCTCAGGTGGCACTGAGAGAGAAATACAAGAAAATCCAAACATGCATCAAAATATAATAATGCACATGCTAAGTAAAATAAGCAAAATCAAGTTACCCATCATGTGACACTGTTCAATCTACCTACTGTTTACACTCTAAACAATGGATCAAAGGCTACCTGCTAATCTAAAATTCTGGCAAAATTTTCCTTTTGAGTAGATACATTCTAATCACTTAATTTAATTTTGAAAAGATTTGGTAAGATGAAGATATCCTCTTTGCCCCAAAGCACTACAGGATTAAATATAAAGTGCAGACAGTCAATCTTGCACCCATGCTTACTATATGTCAACTGTGTATACTGGCAAGATACCAAAACTGTGAAATACATGTATTATTGATTGGTCATCTGTTTAGGGTACATTTTAACCAATGTGGTCTGCAATATTATTCCACATTGTAGGTTATAGAAATTTGAGGGCTCTGGTCTAGAACATTAATATTATTAAAAACAGTAAAGAAATTACCGGTATTTTGAGAAATTGATCTGTTGTTATAGAAACAATTGAACACTATTCAGAATTTCTGGTAAACAATGGCCGTGGTTAAGGGAAGTGATTTTTGAAACCTAGTCAAGAATAAAGTTGTAAATTGCAGTTGGAATGGTCTGATACAGTCTAAGGGAACAACTTCTAAGGTCAGAATTAACACACACCCAACAAAAATCTAGAGTACATGCACCACTTCTGTGGATTTTTACTTGGAGTCCATATTTTTCATTATATGCATGGTGTGCTCAGACAATGAAAATTTACATATACTAGATAACCCTGATTTCTTTAATTTAGTTTAGTTAACATTAGTTTTTAACAATAAAATGCCTTCAAGCACATGCTAAACACATGTTAAAACAAGAAAATACTTTTTAATTGCAGAGCAAGGGTCTGGGTCCCAAAATACAAAACATAACAAAACTGCTTCTGTAACCGGTTTTACAGGCACAACAAGTATTTACTGAGGGAATTTGTTTATTAAGCCGAGAAGATCGATAAACAGAGTCACACTGATCCTTGGCTCACAACATTGATAACTTTGATCTACATTGAAGTGTTAAGAAATGACTTCACAGCAGAGCATTATGTCTTTGAACACAAAAAAATATAGTAACATCTACAGGTTGTATACAAAAAGCTAGCACAAAAACACTGGCCCTACACCGTATGTTGATCACAAATTTTGCACTGTACATTGTCTAACTTCAAATCTTCATACAATCAGTGTCCAAAAAGGTAACAATCATGGTACATATTTATGGCACGTTTATGATAGATAGTGCTAGTTGAGGTACATGTACATAAGGCAAATGTTGTAGATGTAGATGTAACAGTCAGTATTGGTTGCTCCAGGTTTAGGATGCAAGACAACAGCAAGGAATATATAACTTGCTTCTGTAGTTAATTATTTTGCCAGCAAGAATTTGCACATACTTTACTTTGATATGTGCACATGGAAAAGATGTGACCACAGCAGAAGCAATCTACAACAACAATGTACAGTTGTATGTAACTTACATGCTTAAAGCCAAATTTTCTACTGATACAATATTATCATTCATATCAAACATTTTCACTAAAAGATGTACATGTTTTTAAACATTTACTGTAGCCAAGACAAGATATATAGGAGGAAAGGGGACATCTTTAACAATCTACATGCATGTAGAGTTTGAGCTCTGGGTTTTGTAGTCAGTTTCCTTCTAGCAGAGGTCTGTTTTCCCTGTTATTTGATGGGTAGGAGAAAAAGAGACTCTTTTCCTCCTGCCCATCAAATAGCTAGGAAAAGAGACCTCTGCTAGTATGGAATATAGTCCGAGGTTTTTAGTTTGTTTTAAAGGTAGCTTTTCAAAATGGCACCAGTTTAAATGTAGGAGCATAATATATGAAAACACTTGTAGAAGTACATTATGTTGTGTTATTTTGTATAAAACCCATGGAACTCATCATCACATTTTAACTATAATTAGCTTCAACTACATGACTTTGTATCATAAGATTTAAAATTTTGCTGTCTACCAAGATACAGTGTTCATGCAACCGACATCAGCATGAACAAAAACAAAAAAATATAATAGGAGACATCTATAATGAATGCATTTTGCACCACACCGTGTATACAGGTTATGCAAATTCCTTTAAGACTGATCAAAGAAAACATTGTTGTCTGTTAAGTTTCCATCTGAATAAATCAGCATGACAAAAGAAGACAAAGCTTCTCATAACGGGAAACAGCTTTAAACTCCCTTAAAAAGAAGTTCCAGAAAAAACATGCTTACAGTGCAATTTCATTATCCCCAAGTATTAAATTTCTTAGGAGGCAAAATATAAAATCCTTTCAACACACTAATCCCATTGGCCTAATGTCAACATGCACCTCCCAGACACACAGGAAGCAAAACATCCTCGAAATTTCTAGGAATTTAAAGGTTTTTTTGACTGCATGGAGAGGGAGTACCCGACTAGAGGTTGTTAAAAAAGTTGGAAAGAGAGAAAAAAAAAATGCAAGTCTGCAAGCTAAAGAAGCAGATGACTTCAAGAGCAAATATTAAAAAAGGAAACAGATAGCAGCTGTATCACTCTTGGGTATTGATTTACATATTTTCCTCTTATGTCATTCAGAGGTCAAAGCTGCTTTAATCCCAGTTTTTCACACCACCTTGCAAAAAGCAGTTGGCTCTAGTGATTGAGAAGTTTGAAAACTTGGGCGTAAAATCACAGTGTTTGACCCATAAAGGGAAGTTAGTTTTAGTTCGAATTATTAGGAATTTCAAAACAGCGAGGTTTTGAGAAATCAGGATTCTGTTGTATGTTAATTCATGATTCAGTTGGCCAAATCCGACTGTCTCAACTTAATAAATTTTAGTCCTGGAACAGTTTACTCCAGTTTCAATTCAACAAATGATATAATTCAATAACAAACATGGGAAAGAGTGATTCTATAGTGTAGCTTCTTCCTCACTGAAAGTAACTTACAAATTTCAGACACTAAAACAGTGACAAAGCACGTGGTTGACGCATAATCATGTGACTCAACATTGCACCATATCAGACAATTTTATCAAGTACAAGAACATGCACTGAAGAGTAATATTCGTCACTGAACACGTAAAATGAGTGTGTAGGGAAACTGCTACACTAATCAACAACTAAATAGCAGTGTGGTAAAACGAGAATCTCCGCATTGTCTGTAGCCAGAAACATCAAAGCACACAACTCGACTGAAAATATAATGGCAGAATGGTTCATGATCAAGCCAGCTTCAATGGCATACAGAGCAGACAGTTTCACAGATGTTCAAAACCTTGATTAGAAATCACAAAGAACTACAGAAATACAGAAAATTCAGGGAATGTTGCACCATTCCTACAGCTCTTGTTTTTTTCGGCAAAATTTTCTCAATTTGACCTTGGGGATGTCAACCAGCACAAAGTCAGTTTTGACAATAGGAAACATAACAAGGTAGGTTCATTTAATTAAACTTGTTATCCAGTTTCTCAGCATTCCTTTAAGGCTGGTTTTCACCAGCAACGGAGTCGGAGTCGGAGTAGTAATCAAAAGCATAGAGCTTATGATCTAGTGAAAGCAGCCTTGATCTGCTTATGATCTAGTGAAACTAGACTGTCAGGGTCCGAAGCAAAAGCGGAAAAAATAAACAAATCACAAAATGTGGGAACAGGAATTTTGATTGGTTTATCCATCCACTTCTACTTCCAACTCCAACAATCTGGTTTTCACTAGATCATAAGCAGAATGTAGGCGATGGAGTCAGAAGCGGAATCAGAAGAAATGGAAACGTTCTGATTCTTTTGACTCCTGGATTCCATCGCGCTTATGACTCTGTTTACAACTCTGATCTTTGATTTTCACTTGGTCATAAGCTCTCTTACAACTCCGCTAACAACTCTGACTCTGTTGCTAGTGCAAATCAGCCTTTAGAGATCAGGCAGAGTAAACAATGTCAAAGTAAATCAATAAACCTTCATCCCAAAAAATATACCTACAGGATGCTTCTATGACTACAAAGAGGAAAAAACAGCTAATGCTCCTAAGCTGTTTTCTGCAACCACGTAGTAGTCTCTTATTACTGACAAATGTAGAAATCACTTTGGCCAAGGCTAAACGACTATGACACATTTCATGTTAAATAGCTCTATGGGCATTACGGTCTCTCTTGAAATGGTTCCCTGTGGTCTCTCACAAGGTCACAACAAAGTATTATTGATAAAAATTACAACAAAACTGCTACTTTTATCTCTTCAAAGAAAAAAACATGGAAACATGGTTACAAGTTTAAAGAGATACCGGCTTCTTAGGTTTTGCTTCTTATACACTTAGAGTCAGTTACATAAATCTTTATGTTGAACATGACATTCAGCCCATTCAAACTCTGTGTTTTAATGCACCTATCAATGTTAAGCCGGCGGGGGGGGGGGGGGGGGGCATGGGATGGGGATTTGATTGTCTTTGTTGTCCCTGGGGTAGGGCATTTAACTGATCTTGTTCTCCCGGAGGAGGGGATATTTGACTGCCGACTCGGACGAAAAAGACTGAGACCGAACATATGTTCCCGCTTCCACGCTTCACACATGCGCGCACGGTCTGGAAAATCTGGAAAATCATGGAGGCCATTAACGAGAGTAAGCGTGGATTTCGTTTGTTTTAGCGTGTTTTTGATCAATTGAACCTCTTAATATACTGTGGTATCAAAGTAAACGGAAGTAAAGAGAAACCAAGTCGATTTTTGCAACTACAATTGATTAGTGTATGGCTTATTCGCCACAATCACTGTAAACTTATAAAAGTGACTTTCTTTGTACCCTTTACTAAGAACAATATATTTAGACTTACAAAATGTGAGCTTTCTCCTAAAGCTTTATGTATTCTACGCAGTGTAACACGGATTTAATTGCAGCTGTAACAGGAACATGTATCTTTGGCGATGCAGCAACGTTTATATAATAAAAAGATTGAGAGTTTTATTTGGAGATATTTTTATTCTGCCTCTCTTGGGTCCAGCCTTGGGATTGACAGCAATGTGCAGCCTGGGGTGGGGAAATTTGGTTGCATTTGACTGGAATGCTTTGCCCGTGGGCAGGGAATTTGATTGAAATTCTTTGAAAAAAGTCAAATCCCCACCCTATGCCCTGCCTCCCCCCCCCCCCTCCCCCCCCCGCCGGCATTACATTGATAGGTGCATAATGCAGGACACAAACACTTATGCCTGATGTTAGGCTTTATGCAACTGGTGCCTATCAACAAGCCAACATCAATTAAAACCTGCCTAGACTGTTTAAACATGTTTCAATGTGGAGTACAAACAGAGGCTTGTGTTAAAGTTTAGTGAACAGTGGTAGCCTGCAATCTAATTCTAACACTTACATCAATACCGCAAATGAAAGCTTTCTGGTGTGGTATCTTTGACGTCCAATTCGTTGATAGTGTAAAAAGGGGGTCGGTAAGCAACACACAACTTTTACCTCGTGCCAAAATGCTGCTTGTTCCAATAAATGTTTGGAATGGTGCTTATTAGAATGTGGGTGCTTAGTGGAATAGGGGTGCTTATTAACAAAAACACATTCCAAGGGGGGGCACTTATTTGAAAGGGGGTGCCTATTGAAAGGAGAGCGCTAAATCGAATCATTTAGATTCAAGTTCAAGAAATTTTGCTGGAGCAAGAATATCTTTGGCTCGAAACTTTGTGCTCCTACATGTAAATCAAAATCTTAAGGTTAAGATATTTTGGAAATAGACTGGGTTGATCGAGTACTGATTTAACAGAACGTAACCTGCTAACTCACACTACCCGACAGTTAACTTAACGTGGCCACATTTGCCACAGTACAAAGCGTGTTTGAATTGAACTAACCATCTTGAATTCATTTGGCAATGTTGCATAAAAGCTGCTCGTCGCAACGAGAGGCCAGTGTTTAAAATACACCTTCCTTTCGGTTAACTGTACCGTACACCCGGAGTACAGTATTCAGTGGTACCTCAGTTTCTAAAAGTTTCAAGAGACAAAAAAGACAAAAAAAGACAAAACACAAAGAAAGCTTACAATGTAAAACGATGCCCTGAGTTACTTACGCTTATATGTTAAAGCTCTTCGTTTAAAAAAAGTCTACGTGAATAGCAGAGTTACTACAATTTCTATTATAAGAACGTTAAATGTTTGTCATTGTTCGGCTGCTTTTATTTTAGCGCATTCAGCACTCTTAGTTCAACATGTGTTTTCCTACACAGGTCTACTGATTAAAATTACATCACAAATAACTGCGTTTCCTCTGTCCCAGACAATAAAATATGAAAGTTGATTTTTTAAAAGTTAGATTGTCATCCTACTTATCCTACTAGTACTTACAATGAAATGATAGTCCAATTGGGTAAAGCTGAATCGGTCGCCTTCCCTTGCTCATCATCAGCAGCAGTTGGGTTGTTCGCGTCCCCAAGAGCCACGGTTGTTCCTAAATCATACCGTCCAAAAGGACAGCCGAGAAGTACTAGGAACGAGTTTCCGATTCGGGCCGACTTCGGAAATTCTCGAAAACTCGTTCCTAGTACTTCTCGGCTGTCCTTTTGGACGGTATGATTTAGGCACAACCAAGAGCCACTAGGATTATTGAGTGGCGAGTGAGAATTCAAGATCACGTGACCAAGAAACGACGGGCTCTGGGGACGAGAATGTAGCCTTAAAATAAAGGTAGCCAGATAAACCAGACTTTGCCTTAGACTTTGCAAAGACTTTGCCAGACTCGTACAAGACGTCACTAATGCAATCTGGGAAATGTGCCGCTGTTGGGTAAAACTTTTTTACCAGATTTTTTTTAGCAGGCTGCCACGCAACAATAACTGTAGAAAGTTCAGTGAGCACGTTCATGTCATAAAAATAACCGCGACCTGTTGCAAAGTTTGGGCTTCTTACTATCTGAGGTTATTTCTATGTCACACTACCAAAGCGAAACCTGTTTCCGCTCTTTTCTCCTTCCTTTGTTTAATTCGACATGATCAAAAGAAACACATGAAAAAAAGTTGGCAATTTATATTCCCCTTTCACCTGTCAATGATTAGACTGAAAATCGCTACATAATAAACAGCATAAAGGATCTTTTATCGTATCGCCCATTTGTAGCGAGGAGCTGGAGACTATCTTTTGGCGGATGAGAGTGAAAAATGCCAGCTGATCATGATCACCCACAAACAAGATGAATTGGCATTTCTGCAGAGACAAGCTGAGTCCGTCTGAGCTGGAAGCCTGCCTGGTAGCTGGTGGTATTAGCGTGGGAGTGCTGTATTATTTTGTTTTGTTCTTTTGTTTACTTCTTCATCGCCTTGCCGTAAGGATCAGTTTGCCGTTTCATATTTTTCTACAAGTTTAATTGTACTGATCCAGGTCTACCACTGGGAGATCCCGCACCACTCACTTGCTTGAATGCATCGTTACACGCCCTCAAGTCCGATGACACACGCGACTAATTCTATTTTCGTGGCTGTCGTGGGAAAGGGCCACTGTCCAGATCAGAAAATGCACAAGTTTTGAATTGATAATTACGGCTAAGCATGGTTAGAACTGTCTTATTAGACTGATATCACGGTCAGGAACGTGCTTAAACGCTCAATTATGTGACGTGTTATTTTAGAATCATTATTAGGAATAATTTGGAAGACTGAATAGTACACCTTTGAGTAATAACCTTATAGGCCCTTTTCAGGCGGCCGGCTATGTTTAGTCTCGAGGAAAATATAAGCTTTGTTGAATAAACAGGGACACCCAACGTTAATTTTCGGAAAATATCTGTTCGGAAGACGATTTGAGATCTGGAATTTTCGGAACATTTGTTGTAAAATTTTTTGCTTGCCTGCCTATCCTAGGATTTTCGAACATCTAAAAAATGGTATAATTGACCATTTTAAACGGATTTTTACCCTAAAAAGCTCACCCAGAATTTTCGGGAGCCTTTTTTCTGGCTGAAATGTTGGAAAAGGTAAGTTTTGATCCCTATAATTTTTAGCCTGCGTAGCAAGCGTTTCCGTGCGGTTTAGGAGCAAAGAACGAGGAACGAGAGTCGAAGACCGCGCGAAAAATGTTTCATTGCTCGCGCGGCCAAAACTTAGAATACCGGTTCCTTGGTCTTTCTTTGCTCCGAAACCAAACGGAAACGCTTGCTACGCAGGCTATATAATTTTCGGATCACTAGACTTTCAGCTTTCAGCTTGCGTACCTAATTGACCTAATTTTATAATCCAATCACTGTCATCTTTCAGGATACTTTTGTCGGAGCATAGTTAGTGGTAGCATACGAAGACTGGCGAACTATGGTCGTAGTCCGGGGTCGTAGTAAGGATAAAATTTACTCATTAAATGTCGAAAGACATTCAGAGTCAGACAAATTTATATATAATATCCTTTATTCCGTCCTATAGATCAAAGGAGCTGTGTCTCCTCAGCCGAGCCTTTATTGACTTATACCAGATATTTTCTAAGCCGCGGATTGCCAGCGTTTTGGTACTATGCGTTTCGCAATTTGAAGATTTGACAAAAGCTAGAAAAGTATAAATACAAGTATAGTCCATTATCATTATTTTAAGTAATAAGGGTAGTACAATTGCGGGCGGGCGAGCCGAGTACGCGAGGGAAAAGTGGGGAAAAAGTGACTATTCTGACTAGTGTAGTCTAGCGGTATCTAAAAGCATAAGAAATGTAAAAATTTCACTCTTTGGAGATAATGATTTGAGGTCAAGAATTACCAAGAGCCATAATGGTCCCATTATGGCTCTTGGAATCACGGATTACGCCTAAATTAATAGTGAGAATAGCGCCAAATTGTATGCATAGCATGAGTGTCAAACATGACAAAAAATGACTTGAATGTATGTATTGCCAAAGAATATACAAAAACCAAAAAAGATATCTATGTATGTGGCACATATATCCCACCTCAAAATTCCATTTACTTTTATCCTGAACTATTTGAAGAACTTGAAAACGATATTGAGAAATTCTCGGCTTTTGGATCCATTCTTCTTATGGGTGATTTCAACTCTAGAACAGGCAAATACTCAGACAATGTCTGTCAAGAGGGCAACACCATTATAACAAACGATCAATCTGAATTCTCCTTATGCGTCCCTCAGCGACACAGCTTTGATAACGAACTGAATAACCACGGTAAACGGCTTTTAGAAATATGTAGGAGTGCAGATCTAACGATTATGAATGGTAGATCCCATGGTGATTTGCTGGGAAGGCCAACATTTCATGATAAATCAGGAGTTAGTATAGTGTTATTGACTATGCAATATGCGACCAAGACTTATTCCACTCTGTCGCGAATTTTGTTGTCAGAGAGCCGTCGAGTTTATCAGATTACAGTCCAATAATGACTTGGCTTAACATTACTAAGGTAAATAACCACTTAGTTACAGAAAATACCAATGATAGATTAATTCGTTTACCCAGACAGTTTATATGGGAAAATGATTCATCGCAAAAATTTAAAACAGCACTGCAAACAAGAGACATACAGAGAATGATACATGATTTTCTTGTTGACAGTAGGCCAGACAAACACATTAACTCTTCTCTCGATACAGTAGAAAGGATTCTTTTTATACAACCGCAAAACATTGTTTGAAAATTAAGAATGTTAAAAAACGATATACTAGATTATCTTCTGTTTCGTCTAACAAAAAATGGTTTGATAAAGAATGTCGTCTTAAGAGACACGAATTGAGGAAACTTGCTAATCTAAAACACAGAGATCCTCTCAATATTACGCTTAGGGAAAACTATCACACTGTCTTAAAACAGTACAAAAACGTTCTGAAACAGAACAGAAAAGAATACTATCATACTAAGATTTCGGAGCTAGAAAACATGATAGATAACTCAAACAGCCGACAGTTTTGGAACTGCTTGAAATCCGTATGGATGATTCTATGAAGGAAACTAGTACCCCGCCAATCTCAGAAGAAAGTTGGTTGTCTCACTTCCAGTCACTACACTCAAACGAGCCTCTTAATTCTCACCAAGAAGCCATTATCGATGAGTTAACAAGATTAGAAGACGCAACAACACAATCGCATGCCTTGGATTACCTAATAACTGAACTCGAAATACGCACAGCGTCTAACAAACTCAAAAACAACAAATCTTCGCATTCAGATAGAATAAAACATGAAATGATCAAATCCAGCTTAAATGAACTAATGCCTATTTATTTGCAGTTATTTAACGCTGTTCTGACGTCAGGCACTATGCCTCAAACATGGTGCGATGGCCTTATAACACCAATTTTTAAAAGTGGGACTAAAAGTGATCCCTCAAATTATCGAGGAATTTGTATTTCTAGTTGTCTTGGTAAATTATTTTGTTCAATTCTCAATCAAAGACTTCTCAAGCACATTCAGACGCGTGACATACTTCATAAATCTCAAATAAGTTTCTTAGCAAATAATCGAACTGCCGACCATGTTCTCACACTACGAACATTAATTGACAAATATGTTAACTGTCACAAAACGAAAGTATACGCATGTTTTGTGGACTTTAGAAAAGCATTTGATTCGGTGTGGCATGATGGACTCTTATACAAGCTGTTACAAATAAATGTCCGAGGAAGCTTCTATAAAGTCATAAAAAGTTTATACTCAAACTCTACCTGTTCTATTAGGATTGGAAGTAACCAAACACAACCTTTTCAATACACTAGAGGTGTGCGTCAAGGCTGCATTTTAAGTCCTCTTCTCTTCAACCTATACGTTAATGATCTAGCTTTTTCATTCAACAATATTTTATCTGATCCGTTTGTACTACCAAATGGCACAAAACTCAATTCTCTTTTTTATGCTGACGACCTTATTATATTATCACGATCGAAATTAGGATTACAAAATTGCCTAAACAAATTGTCTTCATATTGCAACTCCTGGATGCTTAAAATCAACCCCAAGAAAACCAAAATAATGGTTTTCCAAAAAGGCACAAAAAAATGTGATTATGTTTTTCACATAGGCAATGAAATGATAGACATTGTACAAGACTATACTTACTTAGGGACTCGCATCTCGTCTTCCGGAAATTTTACACTCTCAATTGAACATCTTCGACAAAAAGCCCTCCATGCTCTAATTAGTCCAAGGCGCCACACTGATTTTAGTAAACTGAAACCTTCCCTTGCAAATAAAATTTTTGACACAATGATCTCACCGATTTTAACTTACAATAGTGAAGTTTGGGGTGCCTTTGTGAAATCAGATTTCAAGTCATGGGATAACTCCGGAATCGAAAAAACTCATTTACACTTTTGTAAACGATATTTAGAAGTCCATAACAAGTCATCAAATGTTGCATGCAGATCTGAACTTGGCAGATTCCCTTTGATCATTGATATAAACAACAAGATACTTAATTACTTAAACTATCTCCAAGAAAAAGATGAAAACTCTATAGTTAAACAATCTTTAAAAATATCTGTTGACCTTTATCATAGTGGTCAAAATGGTTTTTACTCCAGTCTTAAGAAGATGACTGACTACTATGATTTCCCAGGCTTTAATTGTAATTTACTGAATAAATGTAAAATTAAGCAATATGTAGATCTTATGCAAAAGAAATATATCTCTTACTGGAATCACACCCTTCAACATTCACAAAAACTTAACTTTTATTATAAAATCAAAACGAATTATAGCCCTTCTGCCTACCTAGATCTAACAAGAAAGAACCCTTCTAGGAAAACATTAGTGAAACTGAGAATAAGCAGTCACAAACTTAGGATTGAGACAGGTAGATACGACAATATACCACGTGACGAAAGGTTATGCAATCTCTGCAATTGTAACAGAATTGAAGATGAAACTCACTTTTTATTAGATTGTCCAAGTTTTTCTTTGATAAGAGATATGTTCTTCTCTAAACTAGAACCTAAAATACCATTTGTACGACTACTGTTATGAGGATCAGAATTATTTTTAGTTTATCCGTCATGCAATTCCAGACTTTTCTAGAATTATCTTATAATCTGTAATATTCCAGAAATATCTGTAATGTGACTCAGCAGTTTCCGCAAATGGTAGATGATGTAATACACTATAAATAGTAATGGAACGTTCTAGATGTTTAAAGAAAAAGTATAAAACTAGGCTTCCAAGTATCAAGGTGTTGCTGTTGTGTGCCCGAGGGTTTTCCCTCGTGGCTAGTTGTGATTGAGCTTATCAGCTATGGATGCTATACTGTGAGGAAGCTATAATCAACTGACATTGCTATGGAGGAGCTATAACCTTGGACATAGCTATATCAAGAGAAAAGAAAGAGACGATAGCAGAAAAGAGAAGATAAAAGAGTTCATGATGAAGTTTCCCAGACGAGTTTGTAAACACAGAAAAGCCAATGAGTGGAAAGGATCCAGTGAAATAATAATAATAAATTCAAGAAAGTCAAGCATTAGTGTCTCAAGTCAGTGGAGTTGACAGTTGTTCCTGTATGGCCATGAAAGACAGTAAGCCTGCCTGCTTTACGAACTGCTTAACTTAATCTTTAACTCTAGTAACTATATATAACAGTGTATAATTAAATAAACTATTGTTGGTTTTCACATGACGTCACTAAAATTCAAACTACAAAATTATCGATCCTACTGAGATTTTACTTTCATGGTGTATTAAAGCAACTGAAAACTAATTTTGAAACAGACTTTCCCCTCAAAAGGGTTCTTGGTTTTGTAATAGAGTACGCTTGAATTTCTAAGCGTTTGCGTGACGTAGCATTTACATGACGGCCGAGAGAGCTGTCATTTAGGTTAAAAAAGTGACTTTTTTCTAGGAATTTTGCTATCTAAACAGTTCATGTATTAGAAAAAGTATTATTTCAATGTTTATGAGTTCGTCTAGGAGTAAATTCACGCTTTTGTAGCAAAACTTGGTAACAGATGTTTCAGTTGGTTTCCGTCCGCCATGTTGGAGCTCATCCGGATGAGCTCCAGCATGGCGTCTCCATACAAAGCTCTATAAATTTGGGTAAAACATTTCTTCGGATATCCCGTATACGAATTTTTCCTTCGACCCAAATCTTGGCGAGGGTCTTTGTATATTTACCTCCTTTCATTTCCAAGATTCTGGACTTTATCTGTAGAATGGTTTTGATTTTGATTTTAATCTGATTTGAATGGCGTGACACTGAAAACCAGCAATAGTTAAAAAAGGGTAACTGCTCGTTGTCACACTTTTGTTGCGTGCCTTATATTGTACTCGGGAATTCTTTTACTTATGCCTTTTTCGCGGGCATCTCTTGGTTATTCCGGTACGTAACACTACAATCACATGAGTCCTTATTATCACATCTGATGAATTCCACTGACTATTTTATTAACATCCAATTAATTTCATTTATATCAACTTGCTTTGAATTGAGAGACAAACTCATCCCCGGAATAATTAATCCTAGTGATGGTTAGAAATGAACAATGATTAATACGTTTTCAAATTATTTTGAATATTTAATTTACAAGGAATCAATGATTAATTTCAAGTAGCTTTTGCAATTCTGTAATACTTTGTTATGGTCATGCAAATAAAGCTTATTGTTGTTGTTGTATTTAATGGCGGTACATATATTTAGTCACCATAGTTTAGTATTTATGCATGTGATAGGTTATATTTTAAGGAGACGTACAGAAATATTGTTGACGAAGCAGGTGATGGCGGATATTTTACTATTAAAGGACAGACTATTTTCCCTTTGCTAACCTCTTATCATGTGAGAGAAGGAAAGTTTTACAATTATACTAGTTCTGGTAACACAACGAACAAGCTATCCGTTTTCGGTGTCAGTAGTTTTTTCTTTATCTGCCCTTCTATTTTCTCCTCTTACCCTTCAAGTTTTCAATCTTAATCGAAAATAAAATTACTTTTAATTAGAACGCGTGAATCAGAAACAGGTTCTTAATTATTTTCTTGAATCTATAAAAAAATATATACAAAGTACACGTGGACAAATAAGATAAAATCACCCTTTAAGATCCTCTTTTGAAGACATAGGTGCCTTATCACTCCAACTACCATGTAATGGTATCGGCATATTTTACAGTAAGGAATAAGCTAAACACCACGAAATACTCTAAACTACAATGAATTTTTTCCCATAAGACCTTTTTTTTTAACTAGATAACCTAAATTTGTGCTAATTACCTTTTACCTTATTGTAGGAAATAACGAGGCACGTTGACAACGCGACGAAAATTTACGTTACACAAAATTAACACGAATTTTCCAAAAGTCAGGTCTACATACATGAAACTAGTTTAGCTAACGTTACGTGCAAAGAACAAACTTTTAAGATCTTACCTATACGCGCGGGCTGTTGAATTTGTTTAGAAATGTCATGAAATACAGTAATTGATGAAAAATAGACTGAACTTAATTCGATTGCATTGAAAATAATGCAAACATAAAGCAAGGGGCACACATACACCAACCCACGGCCGGGCTAGTACCTCACGCATGCACACAGTCATATCACGCGGCCAGTGGCAGCCACAGACAGCTGTTTCGTCCTTATTGGAGCCCACCAGAGTGGCATGTGGGAGCTGTTGGCTGGGAACCACACAGTAGTTCTACCACCACATGCGCTGAGAAGATGGATCACGAGCTACCTGTAAATAGACCTTTTTACCGATACGGCGGCCATATTGAATTAATTCGTGTTTTGATGTATATAATGATCGCCCTTTTCCCGAGAAATATACAGTGAAAGACTATATTTTTAATACTAAACTAGAAAAAGGCGATCATTGTTACATCCAAACATGGCACAAGGATCTTTTTTCCCATTACAATCTTATTCTAAGAAAATTTTAAGAAAAAATGCGCTCGAAAATACAAACGAAATGCGCTCATGCCCCCTGGGCATCCTATAATACTCCTTAAATCGAATTAATTCAATATGGAAGCCGTATCGGTACACCAACCCACACGGCCATAGTGGTCTTATAAGCAAACTTAAAATCCTCGAAAAATCATATTTAAGTCCGCGAATATTCAACGTAAAGACTTATATTTGGTCTCTTTTTAAAACTAAAATAAATTATGGTGCACCAATGAAACCTTCCGAATTATTTTGCTTCAAAGACGCAAAAAATTTCGCTGCGTTAGTATTTTTCTTAGCGGCATGCAATAAAAAATTCCATTGGGCAAATGAGACAGATGTCGCGTAGGATGGAAACGATCCACCCGACGATTGGTTGAAGACAAGATGAGAACGGGACTCACAAACACGCACAAGACTCGTGGATTCTCTGTCCTGCAATACGTCATGATTGCCTAAAATTACTCTATGTTACGCGTCTTCGCGAGGCTGCTTGTTGGCAATTAACGCGAAATTTTCAAAAACAATGTGCGCTCAACTTTATTTTACGCAGATTTGCTGCAATACTTCTAAACATACACATCTAAACTACCGGAAAAAACAGCAACATTTCCATGGAGAAGAAAGACTGAAGAACAGGGGGGCACCCATCCACTGTTGTCTTTAACATATCTGTTCGGAGAAGCAAACACTGCCTAGAATTTTATTTTGCATGAGGACGGCTAAAAATTTCTAGATGAACCTTCTATTACCATACAATTTTCGAAGCTTGTCTAATAAATTCCCTATGATTTTCTGAAGTTTAATTTTTCATATTGCTGCACAGGTTACAGTATTTTTTTTAGAAAAAGGAAACCTAAAATTTTTGGATTTTAAAATGTGCTGGAGAGAGGAATCAGAGAGGAATTCTCACTTTTGAAAAATGTTAACTTACACCTAAAATATTCGGAAAAATAGTACTGAAACCCTTGTAATTTCGAAAAGACTTAAGTTCCCCTAGGATGACCGAACAGGTAAAAAATTTTGTAGCACCGCTTAGAATGCAAAAATTAGGAATCTTAGGAATCTAAAAGTTCTTTGGATAGCCTAAAAAGAATCTTCAACGTATTTTGAGGGAAACCGTCATCGGGTGCCCCTGCGAAGAACGACAATGATGTAAAATAGTGTGATTTAAATTAACATCGACTTAAATATTTTTTCTTCTCTCCTCGTCTCGCACTTCGCGCTCGTTTAGCGCTTCGCACAGAATGCCGCGTTTGTCTCGCTTGGCTCATAAAGCGCCTGTCATGCAGGCTAGCGAAAATGTAGGTTCTCAGTAGCGGGCTTTTACTGTCTATATTCAAAAATAGTTGCGCCTCGTTGTAGCAAACAGTTCTGGCAATAAGAATGCGGTAGAGTACCCTTTTCACGCAGACGTTCTTAAAGGTTCGTCACGCGTTCCTGCTCCACCAACGTAGTGAGGCAGGAAAGCGTGACGAACCCCTAAGACCTTCTGCGTAAGGGAGAGTGGAGATACTTGGCTACACCTTGATGGGCTCCAGTCAGTTATGATTAGCCAAGAAAAATACTAAGAAAATTCGTGAAGGGCAAAATCATGTACAAGTAGACTCGAAGGAGAAGCATCATATAAGAGTTTTTATGCGTGTTAGGTTATGAAACCAGACGAGGCAGTACAGTGACAAGAGTTCCCTAGTTTTACAGATTCCCTTTAATTCAAAAGATCCGAATGCCTTTAGGCAATGCTCCCTATTTTTTTCTGAAAAATTTTCTGAAATATTTTTTGTTTTGATACTTCATTTACGTCAGAGGGATAGTACTTGCCTAGGTGGTCAATACCACTAGATGGTATTGACTGTCGGGTTGGGGTTAGTTGGCAACTTGAGAACCAAAACAAGTTAAAATCATTGATGTTTGGCATTGACTTGCAATATCTCAGTAATTTCCAATAAAAAAAGTCTAAGCCTAAGATCTTTAGTTAATATTTTTTTTAGATCTACCTAGAGTAGAATGAGAGATTAAAAATTGGAAAGCTTAAATGACCAACAAAAAAAGGGGCATAACTTTGTTGATATGTTCCGGTTGCCTCCTCGAGGAATCGAGAAGAACTCTAAGTCGTTATACAATTTTTCAGATAAACACAGTGACTCAGTTGTCATACCGGTCCAGGACTCAAACAAAAATTAAAAATAAAGCCTAAACCAAATGTGTGGAACGCACAGTTCTTTCTCTAAAGGAATTTCTAAAACAAGTTACGTTACCGTGCGTAGCCGGCATGTAAGTAAAAGTAGAACATTAAATCTACATTTCTTTATTGGAATGCCGCAAATATTATTTATCAAAATGACGAAAAATATTTCATAAAATATATTTCTTATTCTCAGTGGGGGAAGCAAGCCTACTTAACTACCACTGAAGCTAACCAAATTGTTATAATACATTGCTCTAAATGGTATGATAACGTTCTCACCTGGAATTTCAGTAGCAGTGTCTTACTGGCCTGTTCCACGTGTATTCTCTTAGAATGTAAACTAGACAGAAAAAAATAAAGCTCTATAAATATCATGATGT
Source organism: Porites divaricata (assembly GCA_038088405.1). Classification (NCBI taxonomy): domain Eukaryota; kingdom Metazoa; phylum Cnidaria; class Anthozoa; order Scleractinia; family Poritidae; genus Porites; species Porites divaricata. Next base: position 6,889,042 of record JBBMOI010000008.1, read on the forward strand.
TAATTCTTCTATCAATCATTTTTAGTATAATTACATTGATGATTATCGAAAATAGAGCGCTGTGATTGGCTAGGAGCTTCGCTTTATCCCGCTTATATCTTCGCTTTATCTCGCGGTGATTATAGCATTGAAGGCTAGCAGTTTTCAAAATGGCAGCCAGGTTTTTTGATGTTTCGAGGTCGGAAATTGATCAATTATTTTATTTTCTCGAATAATCATCAATGTAATTATACTAAAACAATTTGTCGCCTCAGGCGACGTGAATATTGGCGAATAGTCACCTCCACTTCGTCTCAGTGACTATTCGCCAATATTGACTGGATCTCACTCCAATGATTTTAATTTGTTATCAGTCAAATAAAAAAGACTTCGAAAATCGTCAATCAGTGTAAGTAAATGAGCAAGTAGCCGAAAGCGAAAAGAAACGAAGAAACGAAGACAAGCCAGCTGATTCCAGAAAACGAAATAACAATATGTCAAGCCAACCCACTAGGATTCTTTCTTCTGGAGTGGCCGACATCTTGATCCCCCCGAGTCTTGACTTAACAAAAAGAACTAAGTATGTGACTTTGCCTCGCGTTTATGTCATTTTGTAAATAATTCGTAAGCGTCTTGTTCCAACTGAAAAAGGTAAATTTCGCCAACGTGAAATGGCCGGCTTAAAACTACAACCAATGACTCTCTAATTTCCAAGGAATAAATGAACAACTATAATTCTAATCATGAAGAAGATGGTTTCTGATTCAGACCTGTTTCGCACTAAAAATTGTTCTGACTCATCCACCTCAATCCCCTCCGAGTACGTCCAGGGGTAAACTCCAGTCCTCACCCACCGGGGAACCATATAAAGCGTCCGTATTGACGAAGTGTCCGTATTTAATTTAGCGGGTTGAAGTTAGAGAAAATGTAAGAGCTTTCTCATTCGTACGGTGGCCCATATCTGCAAACACAACAAACAATTCTTGAAACACAACAAACACTTTTCCAAACACAACATAGTATTATCTGAACACAACAAACAATTATCGAAACACAACACAGCGTTATCGAAGCACATCACAATATTATCGAAACACAACACAGTATTATTGAAACACAACACAGTATTATTGAAACACAACACAATGTCATCGAAACACAACACAATATATCGAAACACAACTCGGAGTTTGCAAAACACAACGCAAATCTCCCAAAACACGACACAATATTTGCGAAACACGACACAAAGTTTTCCCGATTACGTAATGCAGGATGTTACTATACAAGGCATAAACCCAGGTAGATATTTCATATATGATTCCTATAGTGTACCGATATATATTCTTACTTACTTACTTACTCTTTCTGCCTTGCTTGAGTATCTTTATGTACTTTTGTGTCTTGGCCTACTCTAGTAACTTGGCGTGCTTAAGTGTCTTGGCCTACTTCAAGACGCAAAAGTAAGTAAAGATACTCAAGCACGCCAAGTAACTGAAGTAGGCCAACGAAGTCCCTCAAGCACGCCACTACTGAAGTAGGTTAAGACACAAAGGTACGTAAAGATACTCAAGCAAGGCAGAAAGAGTAAGGCCCAGTTCAAACGTCGAATCTCACATGTGCCGAACTTAATTAATTCGAGAGTTAAACGTGCGAGGTTTAAATCAATCAAATTCGACTGTTTAAATTAAATGCGACGTTTTGCCGTATCTGCCACTGAAACAGTCGAAGATTCGACTTAAGTTCGACTTTTGATTCAAACGTCGCATTTCACATGTGCTGAACTTAATGCTTGAATGTTAGTAAATTATTATTATATTACTGGGAATATTGACAGCGAACGGGCAGCACTAAAACACGGAATCCGGAATCCGGAAACGGAAACGGAATCACGGAAACGGAATCAAATATCAATGATAGAAAATTAAAGAATTTCACATTGCATAATTTAGTACAATCCAAAGAGAATTTGTTTTAGTTTTCTTGGCAGTCCCATTAAACATATTCTTGTTATTAATTGTCTCTCGTGTCTTGTTATTGTGTGTTTTAGACATAAATTCAACTTTAATTTTTCGCCAAGCTGAATGCTGATGGAATACTGGTGTAATTGAGTTTGCGTTGATGTCGGTATTTTTGTTGACGAGGCTTATTAAACATGGCGCATTATTTTGATGTAATCAGTCGTGGAATCAACAAATGCATGCACAGTTCTCTATTCTCTATGGACTCCAATATACCATGGTTCTCTTGAGCAAGTTGTCTTGATAAATAAAACTGAACACTGTTAAAGACAACCCAGAAAAGACGCCCAGGAAAAACTGGACGACGACGCCTTACAGCTATATAAACGACGCCTCTGTCGACTTAAACCTTTCACTGCCAGAGTCGGTGCTTGATAGAGTTTTGTAAGGTGACTCTACCTTTTGAGTCTGGGGACGAAATCCTATGATGTGAACATTCAAATGCAAGCTCTCTGCCTGTACTTACACACGGTGCTATTTGTTTTTCAGAATTTGAGAAAATGAAATTGTGACATTTGGTTAAAATTTGGTTTTGGCTAAATTTGGAAGTGAGAAGGTTGAACGAAGTTTGTCTCCATATAAGTTACCTCTTTCTAAAGGAACTAGTTATTGTCAGTGATGTTTTTTCTCCTCGCTTTGCTGTCCCATGAAAATTTGCATTCATTGCCAGAAGTGATATGAAGAGTCTTTTCACTGGAATCAACTCCTCTAGTCATACAGCAGTCTCCTCTGCCCAAGTAATTTATTCATTTTTTTAAAATCTGTTTATTTATTTTATTGTCATTGCTAACATATTTTTTTACAAATCGATCGCTTGGAGCCTTCTTTCACGGATTCCGTATTCCGTTTCCGTTTCCGGATTCCGTGTTTTAGTGCTGCCCACAGCGAACAGAGTTAAATTCGACAAAGTTCAGAGAGTTAAATTCGACGAATGAATCAAATGCCGTATTTAACTATTTTAGTCGACTTAAACAGGAATTAAGTTCGGCACATGTGAAATTCGACGTTTGAAGTAAGTAAGTAAGTAAGAATATATATATATCGGTACACTATAGGAATCATATATGAAGTATCTACCTGGGTTTATGCCTTGTATAGTAGCATTCTGTATTACGTAATCGGGAAAACTTTGTGTCGTGTTTCGCAAATATTGTGTCGTGTTTTGGGAGATTTGCGTTGTGTTTTGCAAACTCTGAGTTGTGTTTCGATATATTGTGTTGTGTTTCGATGACATTGTGTTGTGTTTCAAGAATACTGTGTTGTGTTTCGATAATATTGCTATGTGCTTCGATAACACTGTGTTGTGTTTCGATAATAGTTTGTTGTGTTCAGATAATACTATGTTGTGTTTGGAAAAGTGTTTGTTGTGTTTCAAGAATTGTTTGTTGTGTTTGCAGATATGGGCCACCGTACATTCGACAAGGGGAAAACTATTTGTCGGACTGAGCTTTTAAGGATAATTTCTTCTTTGCGTGTAAATGGGCGGTGTAAGGTAATCAGAGGTGAACCACTTCTGCGGAACAACGTCTCGATTGTTTCAACCTACATTTTCTGAACGTGGGAGATTACATTAATTAGTAGCTTGGCTCAGCAACTGCACCCAAGGTGGTGAGAAAAAAAGTTAATAATCGTATCACACCCCGCACATCCGCCATGCTATGTTATGACTCGAAATGAAATATATAGTCCTAGGGGTTGCCTATCTGCTCGTAAATGTTCTATCTGATGGAAGTTAAGTTGATGGCGAGGAAAACGCTTCTAATTAAGACTGCATAACTAGCCTTGGACTCAGCACAGTTCCATGCATGTCTTTCAGTTCTTATTTTGTCAACCCAGGTTACAATTTTTGTTAACAGAAAGACGAATACGAAGTGTAGTTTAAAAACACTTTTTGCCCTTCATTTTCAGGCCAATGCGATATTTATATAGTTCGAACCCCAAGGGACGTCTGCGGGGAGGTTATGTGGTCGGTAGTTTAATTTGATTTTGCGAGTTGCAATTTTTAGTATTTTGCGGGAAATGATTTTTGCGTTTGGCGGATCAGTTCCTACTATTGTTGGTTTTCACATGACGTCACTAAAATTCAAACTAAAAAACTATCGATCCTACCGAGATTTTACTTTCACGATGCATTAGAGCAGCTGAAAACTAATTTTCATACAAATTTTCGCTTCAAAAGGATTCTTGGTTTTGTGATAGAGTACGCTTGAATTTCTAAGCTTTTGCGTGACGCGGCATTTACATGACGGCCAAGCTAGCTGTCATGTAGGTTAAAAAAAAGACTTATTTTAGGAAATTTTGCTATCTGAACAGTTCATGTATTAGAAAAAGTATTACTTTAATGTTTATGAGTTTCTCGAAGAATAAATTCACGCTTTTGTAGCAAAACTCGGTAACAGATGTTTCTGTTGGTTTCCGTCCGCCATGTTGGAGCTCATCCGGATGAGCTCCAGCATGGCGTCTCCATACAAAGCTCTATAAATTTGGGTAAAATATTTCTTCGGATATCTCGTATACGAATTATTCCTTCGACCCAAATCTTGGCGAGGGTCTTTGTATATTTACCTCCTTTCATTTCCAAGATTCTGGACTTTATCTGTCGAATGGTTTTGATTTTTATTTTAATCTATTTTGAATGGCGTGACACTGAAAACCAGCAATTCTTAGACATCAGTTTCAAAATTCTTGCGTTTATCAGAGTGAAAACCGGCAACACCTAAAAGTAAATAACTTGTAATTCGAAGAACTCTTTGCAGAGTTATTTTTTGAGGGTCCGTCAATGTGGTTAACCGTCAACCGTCAAACTGCTGAGTCAACTGTCAGTGACCGTCACAGCGTTTCAAGGTATTTCAAAACTCCGCTCTATATTATTTCAGCTGAGCTTCAAGTACTTCTGGCTCCTGAGAAAACTCTTAACAGGAAAATCCAGTTCAAGAACGCTATCTCTAGACATTACAAGACCTTAAAATTTCCTTTTGCTTTCGCTTGGTTAATCTACCGCGATTAACTTTTTGCGGTTAGTGCAGGGGGTGAAGTTGTGTGGGGGCGGGGGGGAGTGTTTGAGATCGTACAAAAAAAACGCAAACATAATAGCCTGTGAACAGGCCTTTGGTCGAGCGGGGAGCTAGGGAGAGGGAAAGCGCTTCGCTTCCCTTTCCTCTCTATTTTTTTCCCCAAACAGAGAGCCTGTTCACAGGCTACAAACATAATTAAAAGTCGGTGCCGAATTAGTATGTTACAGACTCTCAGACAGTGGAGACGAAAGGCACGCGAAAATATGAGCGCGTGATTCATTTGGGCGCTTTGTCACTATCGCGGACCCAAGATCTTTTGTTTTTACAGTTCTTTGGCAAACGTCCTTAAAACGACGAGAGAATAAGCCGCGATTTTTTTTTTATGTAGAAAGGGACTTTTGTGAGTAGCATTTCACATTCTAACTTAACTAAACTCTCATTCGTACGTGTGACTCCTGTGCAAAGCGCTCTTTTCAGTTTAAAGCGTGTTTAAAGCGTGTTAAAACGTATAGTTTGGAAGGGGGTGTCTGTAAAACGCGGACCGGATACCTGCGGATGGCGGATGCGGATGTGAAAATGCGGATAGAAAAATGCGGATGAAAAAAAAAAAAAACGCGGATAACAAAAAAAGTAAGAGGAAAAAAAACGAGAAATGCGGATGGCAAAAAAAGAAAAAAAATAAACAAACAAACAATTAAGGAAAGAAATCTTTCTTTCAAGTCGCCGTTAGATGGTTGGACCCTTCACATACATACAGAACGTGATGTCAATAGTTGGCACAGTTTTGTACCCTACAATTGCTGTCATTAATGTCACAGGAATAAGGACACTCCGTTCCTCCTTCTTAAATGTACACATACTTGATGCACTTCTCCTTTGAGTGTTTAGCCTAAGGCTTGCACGCAACAGCTCAAAAAATCGGCCAGCAAAGGTTAGCTTATTTTGCACTGACCCCTTTTAATATTCTTCCCTTTACCGAATAAGGAGCCAGTGGTCCCTGCAATCACGGGTCAGAATATTACTTGACCAGCATCCTAAAGCGGTGTAATTCACGAAGCAGTCTGTCTTTACTTTCGGGAGTGATCGCTATTTTTTTAAGCATTACTTTATTCGGAATTTCATGGTTATCACGCTAAGAGGGGGGGGCATGGGTGTTAGTACTTGCAAAACAAACGACAAACAATTTTTAATATAAAATCATTCTGACCTGGAGTTCTGACTTCTTTGCTCTCACTGGATATAGTGTACTCAACTTACAGAGAGAATATTCTCAGGATAATCAAATCAAGACCTATTTGTTTGAGCGACTCAAGACAAAACATTGCAGCGTGCATAAACCAGACAAAAGGCCGAACGTAAAAACGTAACTTTCCGGTTTGGCAGATGCCAATCAACTCCGCCTATCATGTGGATTTATTTTTTACAAGTTCTACCCTTTGGGAATTTATAAGTGCACGAATAATGAGTTCGAATTTTTAAAATTGCAAAATATACTGCAGATTGAAAAGAAAAAACAGACTTCTTGGTCAATCGTAAAAGTTATTTCCTGAAAAGTTGTGAAAAAAGCCACCTAATCTGCAAAATTAAACTCCCGCAAGAAAGGAGAAGTGTCACTTGTGAACGCATTAATGAAGGCTACTTTCTGTTTCATTTGTTTTTGTTTCTAATTTTTCTGCTAGCAAAATAGTTTCCAAAACATATCCTCAGCGAGTTTTTAGAACGTCTGTATCGAGCAACTTAAAACTCAGAATTTGGAATCGAAAATAATTTATATAATATTCAAATTATTTGGCCAGCTCCCGTCTATCTCCGAAGCAGCAACCAAACATACTTTCCTACAGGGAAAGATGTTTAATTATTACAAATCAGAAAAAAAAAAAAGACTAAGCTGCTTCTCAAGTAGACTTTACAAATTTTTTAGCTATTTCTACACCAGATCAGTATTTTTTATATGTTGATAGAAGCTTTTCCTAAAACTGTGAAAATGGAACGAAAGTCAGAATAACTCTGCTGAGAGTGCGGCATATTGCCTGACAATGAATTTCTGTAGAAAAACCCTCATTAAACAAGACCGATTCACACAAAACCGAGAGGAAAATTTGTGTAACGGAAGACCACTAGCGTAACAGTAGCTTAGTTTTTGGTCTCAAAAACGCGCTTCTTGCAGGTGTCTGCCGTTCACAATCACTCTCTGAACTGTCTGCTATAGCAGAGTCGACCAAAGTCAAGGCAGAGCGAAAGTTGATTTGTATTATGAGCTCTTTTGAAGATGGTGATTTAACGGAGGCGAGCGTGAAATAGGCGAAGCAAAGCACGCGATGTTTTCGCGTAGTTCACTCTATTTTTTTGTTTAGTTTGTTTTCTCTAGTGTTCTTTTAATTTGAGGAAATTTGATTCTTTTTTGTTGTTTTGTTCTCTGAACAACGTTATACACGTGTTTTGTTAAGAAATGTTTTAGTGACACAATTTAATTTATATGTCCAAATTTTTGTTTTTTTGTTTTGTTTTTGTTATCGTTCACAATTTTTTCTATCCTCATTTTCCCGTCTGCATCCGCCATCCGCAGGTGTCCGGTTCTCGTTTTGCAAACACCTGCTTTGCTAGCCGATTTTTGAAGCTGTTTACCTTGCCTAAAATCTTTAGGCTAAACACTCAAAGGAGAAGTGCACCAAGTATGTGCGCATTTAAGGAGGAGGAACGGAGCGTCCTTATTTCTGTGACATTAATGAAAGGAATTACAGGGTACAAAACTGTGCCAACTATTGGCATTACGTTCTGCATGTAAGTGAAGGGTCCAACCATGTGACAACGACTTGAAAGAAAGATTTCTTTCCTTAATTGTTTGTTTGTTTATTTTATTATTATTTTTTTTTTGCCATCCGCATTTCTCGTTTTTTTCCTCTTACAACTTTTTGTTATCCGCATTTTTTCCATCCGCATTTTTCCATCCGCATTTTCCTATCCGCATTTTCCTATTCGCATTTTCCCATCCGCATCCGCCATCCGCAGGTGTCCGGTCCGCGTTTTACAGACACCCTTTGGCAGGCACCTGCACCTGCATGAAACTGAGTACCTGTATTGAATTGAATGACTTGGTGTCTATTTTTTCTTATAATTTTACACGGGCTCACTTATGACGGCTTTGTCCTAAATGCTATATAAACTTGATTTACTCCATCTGTAGAGTACTTTACAGGCTCTGCAAATGCAACCTAGGCGCTAAAAATCTGCTCTGAAGGGCAATCTAAGGAAGCCTTTACGAAATTAATTAGAGTTGACCCATAATTTTTCCCCAAGTTTTAAAACGTTAATAAAAGTTTTACGAAAACATGAGATTTCCGGAACCAGGTTTTAGGATTAGGAGTCTAACCATCTGTTTCTAAAGCTATCGAAGAAATTTCTGGGCAATACATGTGTTTGCTTCACAATTTGACTTTCCATACAT
>JBBMOI010000008.1:6905000-6922500 GCA_038088405.1 Porites divaricata
ATATACTTCCATACAATAGGTGAGATATAAACAGGAAACGCAAGGTTCCATGCAAAGTTTCAGTTAGCCTGCGTGCAGACGACAACTAAACTCTGATTAGTACCGTCTGCGAAGCAGCGCAGAGATCCTTGTTCTGGACCCCCAACGGACTCAACGAATTATCGGAAGTGCGTTTCGAATTTCCCTTCAACCCGATTGGCGATCACGACAAACAAAACAAAGGCCTTTTTTAACTGGCCATTCGTGGCGCGTACTCAAATCTGGGTACACAGCTGGAAGTCCAGAACAAGGATTTCGGCGCTGTTTCGCAGACGGAGTTAACCAGAGTTCAATTTCGTCTGCGCGCAGGCTAAGTTTCAGTTCGATTTACACAGATTTGATCAAAACATTTTCAGTTTCGAGAATAGTTTATTCTAAACTATAAGAAAAAATTTAATTGGAAGTTGAATTTTTTGCTATTTCTGTTTCACTTTTTACGTACAGTTCATTTTATTTGCCGGAAATTAAGCCTTAGAAATTAAAAGGACGTTTGATCAATTCTAGCCTGTGTAGCAAGCGTTTCTGTGCTGTTTGAAAGAACGAGGAACGGGAGTCAGAGACCGCGCGACAAATGGCCCAAGTAAAAGAACGGGGAGACATTTTTTGGCTTTCGTTTTATTTCTCGCGCGGTCAAAACCAAAAATCCCGTTCCCCGGTCTTTCTTTGCTCCGAAACCTAACGGAAACGCGTGCTACGCAGGCTAGATCAATTCACGCTAGTCTTATTTTAAACTTTATAGCGGGAGGACATCTGTGAGCAGGGAATAAGTCAGCACAGAATTTGATTGTCGGTGAATTTCTGTAATCGTCCATCGTTCTGCTAGTGATAAGCTAGCCGTTGATTCACTCGTCTTGCTTGTTTGGGGCTGAGTCTTATTCCGGTCAAAAAGAGAGAAAGAGTGCCTTTCCAATCAAAGATTTGTGAACTCGTGTCTGGCAAACTCTCCAGGTTTTTATGTATAGACAGTCATAAGCACCTTATAACTTCATCTGCCCTTAACGAGTGTTTTATGGTCCATAACTTTCAAAACAAGTATCGAAGTATGACTGTACAATAAATATCACAAAATCTACCTAAGCGGTCCCTTCGGGATTTTCTGTCTTTACGTCATCCTAACCATCTCGTACTTGCGGGCGCGAACAATAGAAACGTCATCATTACCTACGATTCCTTGCGGTCCCTGTTCAAGCCAATTCTAGCATACTGACTGTATATTTCAACTGTAAGTACTTTCCTTAATATACGCGCGAGTTACTAGAAGGAGTGCCGCCTGCGGGGGCAATTATTTCAATCTGTTATGTGACAACTGTTCATCAGTAGGATGCCTTGAAGGAGCTGTTTCCGGCAAGAAATTTAACAAAATTCAAACATTGAGAACCGCCACCAAATTCAGTAAAGCATTAAAATTACAGCTCAAAAAGTTGGAAGAAGGTATTATAAATAACACAGTAAATACAAAAGGAGGTATGGATGGACAAACTTGAAGAAGATTGAAACGGATTGCAATTGAGGGTCATCTGAAAACTTGTTCACCCACTGACAGTGTTTTAACATGTAGAGTTCATTTTTGTCGTTTGTAACTATCGATATGATGCTTGTTTGACACAAAACTCTGATTTTGTCAATTGCAGATAATTTCTCAAGTTCTATAGCAAATACGGACACGTAATTGGCATTCAGTTTGAACAGAATGAACAAGACAGCCATGACACAGTGGGGCTGTGTCATGTGGATATTGCTTTTTTAGGTCAGTTCTTTGAGGTAAACATATTAGTGCCTTAACTATACACAGAATGTTCCTGTAGTGGCTCGAAGAAAATATCAGCCAAATTTCGTCAAAGATCACTAACCATGACAATAGCCTGTTTACTGCTGATTTTTCCAAGCTTTTTTGCATTTAAACTTGAAAAAGTTGCGGTCCAATTTTTTCAGGTTTCAATCCATGTCCATCCTCGTCATCCGAGGCAACAGAAGACGGGGAACAGTTCGATTGTTAAAAATAGTCTTAAGTAACAAAACTCGACCATTAGTTTTGGAATTCAACCGATGCCGAGGCCGTTTTAGCCTTTTAAAAAGATAGCCAATAGCGTGACATAGCCCCTTTAAAGCCGTGTAATCCCACAACTGGTTTCTGCAGCTGTCAGCAGATAATAAGCGCTGGAAGATTTTTGGATGGTTAGGCAATGCCGGCTGATTGTGACCGCAGGCGAGGATGGAATAGTCAAAATTGTGTCCCGAAAAAGCCTTTTGGTTCATCTTTCACAAGAATCGACAGCTAATCTGAATCGGCAAAAAGTAGATAACCTGTGTACAGACCCCTGCCCCCGATTTTTACTGAGAGGAGGCGGGGGGGGGGGGGGGGGGGTCTGTACACAGGCTAAAAGTAGATGACCAAAACTTAGAAGATAAGCGACGAGCTAAATACTGTAAAGCATTATGCTGCGACAGCTGTGGACATCACGAATTTTATCAAAATTCTGCGGACAGGAGGAACTGCCACCAAAATAAGTAAAACAAAAATAATCGCTCAAAACATTAAATTATATGAAAGATGGATTAAATAACACAGCAAATGCAAAAGTAGGCCCGGATGGAGACTGGATGGACAAACTTGAAGAAGATTAAAACGAATTGAATGGTGGCTATCTTAAAAAACAAGGAACGAGGAACGGGGGATGGGAATGGGGAACGAGGAACGGGGACCGGGGAATCTTTAAAAGCGGGAGTCTTTAAAACGGGGAATCACAGAACATGGTTTCGTCATCTAAGATCTTCTGAGCCCAACGTACTGACCAAACGCTACCCTTGAGATCTATAAAGCATCTCAGGATCGCTTGACTTTTCTTAATCGACATATGATAATTTAGATTAGCTGGGATTTTTAGGTTTTGTGAAATTTACGGAGAATATAGGACTGCCGGTCATTTAGTGTTTTGAAAACCTTGACCGGCAGGTTTCGTTTTCTGAGCCCAGCGTGAACCAAACGCTATCCTTGAGATCTATAAGGCATTTCCGGATCGCTTGACTTTTCTTAATCGGCATATGATAGTTTGGTTTAGCTGGATTTTTTCGATTTGTGAAATTTACTGAAAAGACAGGACTGCCGGTCATTTAGTATTTTGAAACCTTGACCGGTTACCGGCCATATAGCTACAGCGTTATTTGAAAGGGTGGCAGCGAAATTTACCAATCGACCAAGTCTGTCTGCTCGAACAAGAGCGAGGAGTTTCAAGTTTCTAATCCTGAAATAGAGCTGAAGAAAAAAAATCCATGCGATGTTAGAGAAGGAAGGCTATCCAGCCTAGGCCTGAGGATCCCTGAATACATTTAGCCTGCTAGCAGGCGTGCATGACTCTTCGCGAGTGCCTCTCTACTTTACAAAGCGATTAGAGAGCAAACTGGTTCCAATAAACCTCATTAAATAGCCATAAATCGGCTCGGAAACCACACAGAAAATAAGAAACACATAACCTAAGCGAGGTTAGCCGATTTTTATTTAAATTATTTCACATTCGTAGGCAAAAGAAACAATCGTTTTTTCTCCGATACAAATCCTTACATTTTGAACGTCACGCAACAGTACCGATGGTCATATTTCGAGCTGGTCCACAGGGCCACGGTTGTGGTAAAATTTCGATAAGGGGCACGGCCTTATATAAGCATCAACACGAGACTTGATGAAATGGTGAAAAGCGACATTAAGATGGGTTCAATACCGACGGGGATATTGCCTACTACGTTTAAAAACAAGAAACGGCCGTATTTGAAATTCAGACTAGCGACATACGTACCCCCCTACCCCCTACCACTAAGAAGGCCTCAATGGAGAGCTAAAAGCTAGTCCCCCTCCCAAATCTCTTCCCCTAGGGCTACTCTGACTTACCTTGAAATTCCCATAAGTATTTTAAAGTTCTGTTCTTGCACCTTCAATATTCTCTCAGTTAAACTGCAGAGTCAATTTCCTGGAAGGCAATCCGGAAATAAATTTCATTCATGGTTGTGTGGTTCTGTGTGCAAACATTTACAGGGAGCTCCTGCATCTACCCAAATGTCTGATACTTCAGATACTTCTGATACGATATAAGAGACGTCTGCACTTTGCACAGCATCTCTTAATTATTGCGAGTATTAGAGAAGACCTTTTAGATATAAAGAGGTCAAGAATGCTGGCGATGATCTGTATAATCCAACTTTAAAGACCGATTATTTAGTACATAAAGTTATATCATGATATGATAAAAAAGGACTGTTTTATTTAGAATAAAAATAGCGTGGTGATCTACAGGGCTGATAACGTTACTGGCTGTATCATAACATTGTTTTGCGGCATATCTTGTTACATATCCGAGGTCAAAAGTACATACTGTTTAGTGTGGCATGATGCTGACTGTCCACTTACATCACGTGCCACTGCATGCAATCACCTGGCTCTGTAATTTTACTTATCAAAGTGAGAAAATCCCCTTTCCCTTCTCTTTCGAACGCCTGCCACGTAGGCTACAGAGTCAAAACAGTGAGAAGTAAATACGTCGTTCTTTTTAGTTTTTCGAGACGTTGCTCATCCTGACGTTGCATAGACGGTATGCCCGGTTTAACCATGAAACTGACTTTTAGTAAGAATGAAAACTTGAAAATGTAAGCAAACCTTCTTTGCATAAATCATTTTTTTTTACTTTACCTATCACATGGCATGGCATGGTGGGTAGAAAGAATGACAGCTGAGATAAGATAACAATAGCCTGTTCACATACCCTCTATTTTCTCTTCAAAGTCCGTGGAGCGCGCGTGATAAAAAATAAAACTCAGGGGATTTATTGACCGCCGGCGCAAGGGGATAGGGATGACGCTCGCTTCGCTCGCGAGCTCGCTGATGTTTTCGAAAAGAACGAAAAGAAAAATAAAACAACGTCTGTGTACAGGCTAAGATAACAAAGACGACGGCTGATGTGTATTGCGAAAGATTTAAAGATCGGAAATCAGTGTAGTTTTCAGTTAACCTTTTGACAGTTAAATCATTTTTATGATTTTTTTTCCAGTTTACATTCTGCATATAATAGGATCTAAAATATCTGTTGTTAGCAGATTGTGAAAGACGAGATACTGGAGACCCTTTTCTGTTTGCGGCTGGGTTAGCGGCAAAACCTAGCGTTGAAACACCGGGGTGAGACACGCAGGGCGAGTCATTCACCAAGGCCCTTTTTTACATCGTTATGTTCTTATTTTGCTTGATGAGTTAAAAGAGTTAGGAGGTAAGCCGTGGTGTTGAGTAATCAATTATGTACCCTCCCTTACGGTTAAATAAAGTCGATTCCCGGCGATGGCTGATGAATCGGGTGATGAATGCCCAGTCGGATTGACCATTTTGGTTAAATCAGCTCTTAATAAGTTTGGCCATCAACTATGGTCGGCCATTTGTTTCAAAATTATGACACGATATATGTGCGGTTTTTTCCCACGTATACTTGCAATCATTCCTGCTATACGATATACCTGCGTTTTTTTGCCACGTATACTTGCGTTCTTTCCTGCTTTGTGGGGTTTTTATTCCCAAGTATATGACCATTTTCTTACAAAAAAAGCCCATATATATGCCTTACAAACAAGCGTGTGGTATATGGGGTTCACAGAAAGTTGTCGTATAAAAAGCACCGAATTGTACCGTCAGCAAAAAACCCCTTCATGTACGATGCAGCTAAAAAGTAACTTTAGTTTGAATCAAAGCCTCTCTTTCCCTGCTCCTCCACTTTAATTGTGATTTTGATGGTTATCGAACTCCTTCTCGTTCAACTTGCATAAAATGTCCCGCAGGTATCAATTTGCTATTACTTCTCAGTTTGGCGTTTTTTCGCAGCCAATGGCAAATCAGTATTTTCGATTATACCCATTAGCATGCATTAGTATTTAAACAGCTAGTTCCGCTCTCTGCACCAAAGACTTTACCATGATAGTAGCAACTGACGAGGAACTGCATTCTTGCAGAGTTCATCGAGTAAATTCCTACGAAGAAACAACAAGACATCGCGCTTTTGTTTAAAGACTCACTTCTGATCTCAGAAAAAATTAAATGGACTGCATCAGGTTATCAGAGGTTAGAGAATGATCTTGACTCACGCAGAGCATAATTCTCTATGGACGGTAGCTTTAGTTTAAGCTACCGTGTACAACTCAAATCTAAAGATCTCACTATCCGTAAAAATTCAAAATCCTTGAAACAACACTTATGAGCTGGGCCCAGGGTCATACGCTGACATAGCAGCCCCGGAGGGGCGGGGGGGGGGGGGGGTACTCAACAAATTTTTATAGGGCGGAGGCCCACCCCTTAACCTTTTATATACCATTTTTCACGATTTCATGTACCTTCTATTGACAAATGGTACTCCTTTCACATATCTTGCTTAGAACTTTGTATCCCTTTTAACTGCTGGAAACCCGCACTGTCATGCATAAAATAGGAATCAGTCACAAATATAGAACTCTTTCTCGACGGGTAAGGGGTTGGACCTCTGGGCGGAGCCTCCCCGTACAAATATTTGTTGATTACCTCTCCGGGATTTCGGGCGGAGCCTCCCCGTATAGGCCATCATAGGGAGTACCCTCCCCCCCCCGGGCATAGCAGGAAATACTCACATTCCCGGACAAAGCATATGAAACTCAAGGGGTACAAATAGTCTTTAATTGAATTTTGCGACCACGCCCCTTTCGGCGCCTCACTAAAATCGGGTGCGATTTTCGGATATTTTATCGTCGTGCTCATTCTGTATACTAAAAGTACTCAATGTACCACTGGAATATTTAACTATGATATCATGGCTTTCCATTTTGCTAATTTTCTGACTCCAAAGTAAAATTTTACCCTCGTCATTTTTCAATTTTCCCGAGCGGTTCGATCAAAATTAACAAGGCGTTTGTGATCAAAACACGACCGAGCGAGGGATCTTGGGCGATAACTCTTTTACGCAAGCGAGAATTGAAAATGTACCGCCAAAATCAAAGAGAGGAACAAATTTCCTTTGTTTTGATATGTAAAACGTCTAACAAAGAGCAGATTTGAGCCCGTCAAATGGCCTCTCAAAACAGCTACATCCTGCTCCTTGTGATTTTTGCCAGTTTTCCAAGCGTGAAAGGGTAGCAAAGCAATTGGCAATGCAGATGGTACGGGAAGCAACGGTTCCTTCATTCCGACACGAAATGAACAAGTAAGTGTGCCTATTCAATATTATCGTACTTTTCTGAGCCCTTTATCTCCGTTTGAAGGTTTGGCTCAGATACTGAGGCCTAGGATTTGGATTGATACAAAAGTACTATACGTCCAGCCGTGAAAATCGTTTTGAGTCAATGATTTCCTATAATATTAACTTTCCGGGGTCTACATTTTATTCCTTTCAGCTTTCTCATTTATACGTTATGGCAAGAAGAATAAAAACGCAGAAATCGGTTACGAGTCCGCCACAGTCGCTGTCGAGAAAATAATTTTTGAAGAATCTGGTGTTAGCGATGTTGTTGTTAACAGCCGTATTCTAAACATCTTCAAAAAGATTTCAGTACTGCAAACGGCTTAAAGACGTGCGAGCAAGCCAGGAGGAAAATCATTGGCAAAGTTGTTGAATAGATGGAAAACCGGACCGAAATATCAATTCGAAATTTACTACAGCGTGAAATCCTTCGAGGTCAAATAAAGAACCATAGTCACGCCACTCATCTGTATCTTCGCGAAAACCTTTGTAGTGAATTTTGATCCTTTTCTTCTCGTTATCGACCTCGCGAATTTCAATTTCAACAAGTTGGTTATCCTTTCTCATTTTATTTTTGTTCTTAGCTTTAAACACTGGTAAATACTCGTCAATATACCTCAAAACCTAACTCCGCCATTTCAAATTTAGCAATGCTGCCTTGAACTACGCATACGCAGTGAACGAGTGATTCATGTATGATCACTGAATTTCAAATGTCCATCGATGTATGACAAGAGTTTGATATGACCTTACATGCATGCATGTAGTTATTCCGTTCCGCAGGCAAGATTTATGGAGAAAACCATAGAAACTAAAATCTTTATTTAGCCGTGATACTAAATTAAAGCTTTAGGCTTAAACAGAGGTTAAAGAAAATTAAAACACTTTACAGCTGCATCTGAGGTCAACTCCTATCAGGAACATGTACTCTGTATTCATGTAATTCTCTGTAGTGCTAGTAACTTTAACTTTAATTTATTATTCCATCTTTCATATAGTACAAACTCAGTAAAGCCAGAGCCGGGGGCTTATACGACCCGTGGTCAAAATGACAGAAATTATTTTGTGTAGCCGGAAATGAAGACTGAAGGCTAAATCATTACAAAACTAAAACGAGATACAAAACTTAAATTCAGTAATCCAAGCAGTCCTATAGCAGAGATAAAACTAGAAGTACTAGTGACAAATAAACTAAAAATAAACTATGATAATTCCTCGCTAATTCAATTCAGGCTTAAAAAGTAAAGTTTTTTTTTATTTCAGTACAGTCAGTGGTGGTAAGGATGTTACGGACAGTCAAGGGGAGATGACTGGCCGGGATATCCTTGGCCAAATAATCGGGGCTCAGTGAGAACTAATAGCAAATTGATACCTGCGGGACATTTTATGCAAGTTGAACGAGAACGAGTTCGATAACCATGAAAATCACAATTAAAGTGGAGGAGCAGGGAAAGAAAGGCAGGTGGAAGGCGAATAAAGTGTGAGAACAGTACAAAACAAGAAACATGGAATTTATAGAGTGAATGGAGGGAAAGAATACAAAACTTCGAGACTTGGAGGCTTAGAACGTGTTCGTGGAGGAGAAAAGGTGATAATTCGCGCAAGAATGGGAAAAGAAGAAACACTGATCTGATCAAGCAGACTCTTAAGGTAATGTTTCACATTATCATGAGCTTATCAGTCGTGTTTTGCCTGTCACCGGACGCTAATTTCTAGCTGAATCGATCGTTGATTCGGTCAACATTCATGAAATAGCGTACACAGTCTCTCAAGAGACAATCCACGGACTCCAACAAATCCGTTGTCGGGGAGCCAACAACCACCACTACTGTGAGGGCAATGAATAAGAACCAAACCTTGCTCGAAAATTAACGCGGCCATTACTGCCATGTTTGATTCAAACTAAGGTTACTTTTTAGCTGCATCGTACATGAAGGGGTTTTTTGCTGACGGTACAATTCGGTGCCTCTTATACGACGACTTTCTGTGAACCCCATATACTATATGCTTGTTTGTAACGCATATATATGGCTTTTTTGTGCGCATAAAAATGCGCGCTTGCAAGAAAATGGTCTACACTTGGGAATAAAAACCCCACAAAGCAGGAAAGAACGCAAGTATACGTGGCAAAAAAACGCACGTATATCGTATAGCAGGAATGATTGCAAGTATACGTGGGAAAAAACCGCACATATATCGTGTCATAATTTTGAAACAAATGGCCGACCATAATCAAGAAACATTGAATAGGCATTTTTTTCAAAGTGGCGATTGCCATAGAGACATAGTAAAATGGCATCTTGTACTCTCTGTACTCTTCCCGATAATCTGTTCTTTCTAAAGTGCTAATATGAAAGTAAGTGTCGCTGGTATTAGAACTGAAAGATGTGGCTCGTGTTATTGGAGCGTGACTTGCACAACCGAATTAACCCTACTCAGACCGGGCTTCCTTTTGCTTTCTGCGACCAGGGGAGCGTGTCCCAGAGGCAACACTCCACCAACTATAACTTCAAAACCGCTCAAGATACGGCCATCAAAATTGCACGACTAATGTACATGATGTACTCACCACTTCCAACATCTAGATATAACTTGACACAATGACGTAATTTGACGTCATTATAACGTCATATTGTTGATTTTTTTGGCGAAATCCAAAGCAATAAAACTGCCATCTTGGCTCCTCCATTTTGAATGAATTAAATGTATCCCATTTTAAATCGAGGTAATCGTCAAGGACTATTTGATCTGTGTATAAAATGATGTTTTGGAAGCTAGTTATAAGGTGCGACATAATCGTAGGAGCATTGTCGAAATCTGAACTTAGTATCTGCTGTTTGTCATTTTAAAATGATATTTTTGACAGTTTAGTAGAACGGAACAGACAGAAATAGTTAGCACTGATCAGAGGAGTGGATCGACTAGAAGGAACTTTGGGTAGTTTTCTGATATATGTTTGGTTGTTCGCTGCAAATTCAAATCATTTTAGGTCAGCATTTATTTGAGCTTCTAATGTAGTACAAAAATTAAAAAAGTAAAAAATTTTTACTCTTATAAAACCTGTTTTATAGAACAAATGCAAAATTTGAAAAACAGGACTGTCAAAACTCGGTTGCTATGGTTAAGCCAAAGTTGTGTACCTCACGCTACTTTCTCTTATTTTTTCGCTAGTATCATGTGACCTGCCCGAAACGCATTAACAGCAAAGTAAAACGTTTGAGGCACAAAAACTAGGCAAGATTTCTCGAACGATTTCCTCTGGTGGGCGCGTGCTTTCTTTTATATGAACATTTACCGAGTTAAGAAAAAAGCGCAATCATGCCTATTAACAACGTTTCGGGGCTTATTGTCTTTTACTGTTTGTTTGTTTCTTTTTTTGCGTTCAAAACAGTTGAAAGTAAAGCATACATATTGACATTCCCGAACACATTTAAAAAGTAGCTGTAAAAAACCCAATACCATCAACCCTTCTCCACAAAAAAACCGCATTTCTGTAATGTAGCTTCTGATATATACACCTTATTCGATGGTTTAGCATATAATACGTGCGGATATTTTGCGAGTTGCGTAGTATTTTTCCGAGCCCCGCAGGGGCGAGGAAAAATACGAGCAATGAGCAAAATGTTCGCACGTATGATATGCTAAACCATCGAATAAGAGGTTTATTATTCCACTACAAAAAAAATTGCTATTTGGCAATTGGTTTCTATTTTTTGGTAAGAGTATTCAGAAACATCCTGATTCCGTCTGGGAGAATGACGTTAACAATGAGCAAAATGTTCGCGCGTATTATGCCAAACCATTGAATGAGAGGTTAATTATGTACTGCAAAAGAAAAATGTTATTTTGGCTTCTATTTTCTAGTACGAGTATCCAAAACACCCTGATTCTGTGAGCCATAGTTGCTCCTTCTCCATCCGCCAGTATTCGCCCTGTTGTAAACCGGTTAAACCAGGACACTACAGTATATTACGGCCTCGTATTTTGCTTGTTCTCTTGACCTTATATGGTAAAATGACATAATAGTGGAATAATAAGATAGCTTATGATATAGCGACAGCCGTGCCTAAACCATCGTTGCCGGCTCTAGATATATTTAACCCAGCCTGGGTTATAATAACAAGTTTCAGTAGTTTCAGCCAAAAATGGTGAGGCCTTTCTATTACTGGAAAACCGTGGCAGGTAAAAAATCTTTTAAAATGTAGATGTTGGGGTTTAATTTTATCCTTTATTTTAACGTAATGTCTCTTTGCTATTTGGTATGGTAATGAAATTGAACTCACTGAGGGAAATAAAATTTAAACCAAGAGGAAATTGAATCAAAGTGAACACCGATAGGGTTTATCCTTTTTAATATCAATGAAAGCTGTTTTATACTTGTAGTTAAGTTCTGATTCTTAAAAGTCGCGAAGCAAATGAAGTTTTGATCGTACTTACTGCATTTTCGCGAAAAAAAAACGGTGAATGGATCGAGAGAAGAACGCATGTATAAAGTGCCCAGTCCCCATGCGGACAATTACAAACAGGGTTGCTTCTCGCTAATGCTCGCAGCAATTAATTTTAGTATAACTAACTAGATAATATTGCAGCATAGGCAGAAATTGAACTCTTACCTTCACCTATACATAGTTTTAGCTTATCAAGTAAGAACATAAACATAAACATTATGACATAATAAAAAAGAGCGAAATTAGCCCGAATTTAAAAAATTCTCCTTAATTTCAGTCGCGTTAATTTTTGTTAACGTTTAGTTTCCGCGACCTTAATTTCCATTATTTTGGCCCCGAATCGATCCTTGATACACTCGTCCAGTTAGTCTTGACTCCTAAGAAAGAGAAGTATTTTATCAGGGTGGAGGTCCACCAGTACTAAACGGTGAAACTGTGAAGAGCCCTCGAAGTGACCAAGTTTCTTCTTCTTCTCAAAACGTGACATCTTTCGCCATTCAATTCTCTAACTTTACCAAAACAGTTGAGTTTCTGCGCTTTTTTCCGTTCCCTTTTCGAGTGATATCTTGTGCATCTTTTAAAATAGTGGCAAACGTCCTTCTCTATGTTGGATAAGTTTTAGTCCGGGGCTCCTATTTCGCGTGACTCAGCGTTACCATTAATTAAAGTATGCAGAAGGCGGATAATTCTTTGATCACATAACCTGGCCCGGCATAATTCATTTAAAAAATAAAGCGTCTCCGGTTTACGGCTCACGTAATAAGGTAAATCATGCGGAAAATTCCATTTTTCCCCATTTTATCATGTTATTCTTTTTAGCTAGATAAAAGTTAAATGATGATTCGGGGTTTATTTGAAAGCTTCGACCAAAGCCCATTTAATGATTTTCAGGTGGATTTTCTTTTTCATGGACATTTTGCAATTACTTCCGCACGACTGAAAACATAATAGGTCCTGTGTGGCAGATGCCTGGATTTAGCCATCAAATGATTACAGAAACATTTTACGTTTTTATGCCTTTACACTAAAACCAAAAATGGTCAGTATTGAAGAGAGATCTGTAAGGATAATGTTTTTTTATAAGACGGTTACACAAGCTGAGGAAGCACGGCTCAATTTTTTCCGTCTTGCAAAATAAACTTCAAAGTTTCGCTGGTGCAGTCAGTACAAGAGAGAATGAGCTGATTCTCTCTTGGTCAGTATCAAAGTATTATATCAAGTAACAGTTAAAAGCAGAAGGAATGGCGATCTATCTGACTCTCTATTCTAATCATTCTCTAACAAAGGTAGTATTTCCGTATGGTGTTTTCCTTTGATATTAGTGGATATTGAATAATGTAAAAGCAGTTGTCTGAAGCAAATGCAAATTTTCTAACTTCATTCATCATACCTGTATATGAGCTGAGAACCTCAGTTATTCCAACGTTCTGGTCCTGTTCAGTATATTGCTTGTTCATGGTGGGACCAAACCACTTCCCAAAGGACTTATCAAAGCATGGCAATTTTGGTTAACTTATATTAGAATAACTTTGTTAGCTTTAACTCTTTCCTTACCAAACTTGGCCTGAAAACACGAAACATCAGGCCAATCAAAATGCTTTATAGGATGACACCAAATGTCAAATTATGATGTCACATTTGCTGACGTCATTCATACGTAAATTTTGAACTTTTGAATCTCTCCATTTTTTATACCGTTTTTGATAGAAATACTCAAGGGAAGTTGAAAGCTGATAAAAGTTCTCCAGTATCTCAAATATGAGCTGAGATATGACAGTTTGAATTTGGATAAACTCGTTCCACAAAAACGGGGTACCCCTCTTGTAATAAGTCTAAATTTAAGAGTTTTACTGTCAAGTCGCCCTTGCTATTTAAGTTACACATAACACATCTTTACTGTTGAAAGCTAAAGGGAAAAGAAAATTTTGAAAAAAGAAAATCCTAACTGCATCAGACCGATCATAAACATGCGATAAGCGATGTTACTACCTAGCTCGTATTTTGTGGCTATCGGTATGAAGTGAAGAGATGAAAACCATGCATGGCAAAGTTCCTTATATGTTGGTCCAATTTGTGCTCACTCGCAGCAACATTGTACGATAACCGGAGTGCTAATGAGTGTGCTATATCTGTGATTTGTCATTACGTGCTATAAAAAGCCAAACCTTACTGAATTGATGTTAAACGAGGTGAGCGGCATGCCAGTTACTACAAATCCATGATAGCAGAGCTCTACCGCTCGCTGAGCGCGCAGCGGCGCAGGATCATATATACGTAATAAAATTTGGTTATCTATGCCTTAAGGAAATTGCCTATTTTTTCCTGCCTTCCTGGCAAAAACTGAAACCTCCGTCAAATGAATGCCCGATTTCCCCCCTCCCCTTATCCAAAGTTGTTTAGGATAGCATGGCAATTATACAAGTTGGTTTTTAGACCAAGACAACTTTGAATAGGGGGTTGTAGCTCCTTCATATAAGCGAATGTGAAATGTCATAGTTGTTGGCTTGGAGTCCACGGCACATACAATCTGTGTTTAACTGTCATGCTCAATTGACATTTGTCACTATACAATGTAGGGATCCGCTGACCAGTTTCACATGACGTTTCCGGGATTAGATGTACAATTCATTTAGGTAAACAGGTTTAGGTCCATTTTTTCAGCAGAAATTTAGTTTGCTTCTTGCTTTTGGCGAAAGTTAACTTTATACTTCAGACAGACATTTTATAAAGGTCCCACAACAGCTTCGCTCTTGGCCTCGGTTAAATCTGTATATCATAAAATATACAAAGTGGTATCATTTTGTGCTCAGTATACTACTTAAATTAATCATTTACAGTGCTGAATTTCGGATTGGTCAAAGCTAAAATTCGCTAAGTCGTGAAGAAGTAAATTTGATCTTTAGAGTTTTTAAAGTGCTTTTTGCTTTTTATGAACTGGTATGGTAAGGTAATCACTTCACTCAAATCTTTCTTGAAATCAAACAGAAGTGTTTTGATCACTGAACCTTGGTCTTGGTCTTGCTTTTAGCTCACCTATTTAATTTTACTGAATACGTGTAAAAATCATTTAATAAAAAACGGTACCGGTATATTTCAAAGAGCTGCACAAAGACTTAATGCATCAGTCAATTCCACCTGCGCCCAGCCCCCCCGGGCAACCGCGGGGCATTTGCCAGCCTTGTCAGTCCCGGGGGAGGGGCTTTAGCTAATTTAGCGCGACCCGGGGGCCGGGCATTGGCCAACCCCGGGGGTACCCCAGGGCTTTTGACACGCACGTAGTTAACTTTAAAACGTGGTCGACATGGAGAATTTCCGAGATAAAGATGTTGCGGAGTTTGTGGCGGATTGGCTTGTCCAGCAAGGGCTAGAAAAACTTGTCGACGTTTTTAAAGGGATGTTTTCTTAATTTCAATATGTACTGTAATCTAAAATGCCATAATTTCAAAGCAAATAGCGAGAGCGTGAATGAATTGTGGCGTTTTTCGCAACAGGCCGCATTTGATTCATTCTATATGGTAATTAATAAAATTCCGGCTTTTGGAAATATTAAAGGCTTGCAAATTTAAAATCAAGGACTACAATATGTATAATTAAAAATGTCTGTGTTAGAAAATATTTACGCATTTCACATCAGGTCACAATTTTAGCGGTGTTTTGGTGCCTGAATGGTTTTTTATCATCGGTTTGCAACTGCTGCCAACTCATTCAACTCATTTCGCGACCTTCGAATTTCAGAAAACGTGAATTGGGCCTCAAAAACACGCTTCATTTCTTTGCTAGAAAAACTTTACGATCTATTGCAGCGTACGAAAATGAAAACTGGCATAAAACGATCCCGGGGGCGGAGCATTCGCCCTCTACTTTCGTCCCCACCGCCGGGCATTTGACAGCTTAAGTGCTCCCGCCCCCGGGAATTTGCCATCCATGAGAAAAAAAAAAGGCTAATTCCCGGGGGTTAGCCCGGGGGGGGGGGGGCTGGGCGCAGGTGGAATTGACTGATGTATAACATTAAACATTAAAAATTTAACATTAGTTAAACCAGTGTTTATCTAAACTGTGTTTAGTTAAACATGTTTAGTTGGTGTGAATGGGGTATAAGCTCTTCACAACGGGAGCTACTAGTGCCAGTCCTACATTGGACTACATTGAATTGAGAACTGAATATTCACATTTTAAGAAGCTTTTGCCATACTCCGCCATTTGATTATGATCACGCAGCCAGTTGTCCTATCATTTCTTGCAGAAAAAAATGACCGAAAGTCTTCTTTCAAGGCTTATAAATAATATATTAATCAAGTTATTTTTGGCGATCTTCTTTGAAGAAACACCTGGTCTCTATGGAAAGAGCATTTTCTATCTCGGAATATCATGAAAAAAAAAAAAACACTCATTGGTACTGCACACCGCTCCAATGGTCAAAAAAATTGAACGTCAAGTTTAGCCTTGTCTATATCAGATACAAAAATGCTCATTAATTTTCTTTTGTTTTATTTCTGTTAACTATTACTGGGCTTTTCATAAACATGCGAATTCTGAAGTTCAAAAGCCAACTGACGATTGCGTTTTTCGTTGCCGTCAATCATCTTAACGGCCCTCTTAGGAAACAAAACTTTACTTTAACGGGTTCAAAGGTCATGGTTTGTGATCGGTGATTGGTGGATTTCGATCCGTTTTGTGTTTCTGTGTTTCAGGCTTGCTTGCTTGTGATCGTAATTATGATTGACGGCTGCGAAAAACACAATTAGAGTTCGCATGTTTGTGAAAAGCGCAGTAATGGGTTTCCGAAGCTCTCGTAAGCTCTTGTAAGAGACCACCCTCTATTGTTTTATAACGCTTACGAGAGCTCATTCTCGCAAGTGACCAGCTTTTTTTCGAATTTCCGAGGAGGTTGCTTAGGAGAGCTTCGACTGTAAAAAAAAAAAAGAGAAAAACAGTAGAAAATGGAAAATAAGCTGAATAAATAAATAAAAGATGGAAATGTCTTTTCACAACAATACCTACTGGGTAATTTGCACATATGTTGTATAATAACAAAAGTATGACTGATGACGTTTGTTTTGATATTGGTAAGACGACTGGGCACCTGGCGGGGGGGGGGGGGGGGATACTCCTGGGAATTCTTGGTGAGGATGTGCCAACCGGTTCTCCAAATCCTAACCCGATTTCAGACCAAACAGTGTAATTTTTCACACCCGTTATCAGACCAGACCTCTAAAATCCATACCCGTTTTCAGACCTGGCCTTTAGGTAGAAATTAGGTTATCATTACTTAGATTAGAGAGCAAACAAAGAAATTCTTCAAATCCATTTCGAATTCGCATATTTTTCTTTCTTTTTGACTCATTTGGAATCAGGAAACGATAAATACGTTCATACACTCCTGTACTTCCCTCGAAAACCATACCCGATACCAGTCCAAAATGGACAAAGTGTTTACCCGTTTTCAGACCAAAACGGCGTTAAAACCCGACCCGATGGGGCGGCACATACCTATATAGCTTTTATAAGGGAGTACCCCCCCGGACTAGACAAAACTATCTGATTTAAATTTTGGTTGGCTCGAAAGCGAGGAACACGAGGTAGAAGATCAAAAGAGCGAACAATCGCTTTATCGCTTGGTTATGTTAATATATATTATTACTGCTTGGGTCAAGACTTGGGGGAATAAAACAAAAAACTGTATTATTTATTCCTAAACCTCAAGGCGATTTTTATTCCTTTTTTATTTAATCTTCAAGGCATTTCGAAGCCACGTATGAATTTAAATATATTGCTTGTCAA
>JBBMOI010000008.1:6927500-6962500 GCA_038088405.1 Porites divaricata
TTTCACTAAGCAGATTTATTTCTCTCATGCAGACCAAAGCTGACCACACTCGCACAACACAGGAAATCCTTTGCTTCGCTCTGAGAAGAGCTTAAACATCATAATTATTTTCGAAAATTTCCAAAGTGAAAACTGTGTGATACATTGAAAGGAGCTAAAAGGAGCAGTGTCACAGCCGAGACTCAGCAGATGTTTTCTTCGTCATATAGCTTTCGATAGCTTGCCAGTAGGTTTAATATTGTGCGTTTTGCAATTTGAAGATTGAAAGCTACAAGTATAGGTACAAGTATAGTCTATTATATTTGGTGAAAGCAAGGCAAGAGACTCATAGTCTCTTGAGCAAGGTTAATAGAATTCATGCGCGCGGGGCCCGCGAGATCGCAAGCCGAGCACGCGCGGAAAAAGTGGGAAAAAAGTGATTATTTTTTAATAGCATGTCTAGTTTCAAATTAAAACAACAAAACATTTCACAAAATTCTTCAACTGTCAAGTTGGAAAGATATAGAGTGCATTGCCTAAAGGTGTTTGAATCGTAAAGTGAGTCTGTAAAACTTGAGAACCATTTGCACTAACATCGTTTGGTTTCGTGACCAAACACTCAAAAAAGATGGAGTCTCCGTCGAGTCTACTTGTATATGATTTCGTCCTGTTCTTGATAGGGTTAACCCATTGGAGGTACAGACGTACTGTGTTGAGCTAATAGGAAGCTTTTAATAGCACCGACGACGGCAACGGCAGCGAAAACGTCACTTTAAAAATGAGTTCTCGTTTTTTCAAACTTTTCCTCGTTTACTGCAATTCGCTTGAAATGCCAAAAGTGGGCGAATTTCCCTGGAGTTGATTTGTTGGTGACTGCACTAAAGTTTAGAATGAGAAAGAAAAATTCGTCGTCGCTTGTTTACGTCCTAATAAAACGTGAAATTAGGCATTTTCACGTTGAAGTCTTGCAGAGGCGGTGGAGCACGTGATGCACGTGGAAAGTTGTTGTTTTGCTTAGTAAGCCTATTGCTTTTTTGACGTTCTCGCTGCCGTCGCCGTCGTCGTTGCTATAGACCGCAAAACAGTCCACATTTTTGCGTATTCAAGTAAGCGCGAGCAGTCAAACTAAAGGTCTGGAACGAGGCTGAAAACGGAGAGTGAGACTGGGGAGCAGGGGGGATAAAGGTTGGGCGGTGAAACGAGCGCGTCCGAGCAAAAAGGTGTGATGCAGTAGACTGGGACTCTGCTTAGAAATATCGCTTGTTTGCGACTTTGGTCAGGGCTTGCGATGTGGTTTGTCCATTAGACACTGCCGCTGTCACTGAATTATGGCGGCTTGATTTGTTTTCTTGCACTTCTTCCTCGTTCCTTTGTGCTGGTAGCTGTCTTCGAGAGGCAAATGTTGCTATTTTTTGCGGGAGGTTTAGTCAGGAGTAGACAAACATCTCTTTCAAAGGGTTTCTCTTACACTTTCATCACTCTATCACTGAATAATAGTTTTGTTCTACTACTCGCCAATGTCGATGTTATTCCAAAACAAAAACAACTAAGTACTGTCTAAAACACGAAGGAAAATCTCATCCATGGCAAAACTAAAAGACAGCAAATAGTGTTTCGTATGTTTCATAACTAGATGACGTGTATTTTATAAATGCGTGCAGCTCGTGCAAGGTGAAATTATGCTAATTTCAATCACCATCATCCTTCTTTTTAATTTTGAAAAAAACATCTCATACGTCTTTCTGTTTCTTCGAAACTTCAAAATTAGTTTCCCCTCAGTTTTTACTGTTTACCTTGTTTTGTTTTAGAGAGAGAAACGGAGAAAAAACCTTAAAACTAACCTCAATAAATTTTGTTTACATGCGGTTGCCGGATTTGCGACGCATTGCGCGAATCGCCATGGCGCGTTGCACCCGAGAAGCAAAGTTTGAAGCAGCACAACGCCACTATATCAAAATATATCAATCTAATTTTTTGTTATGTTAAACAAAATGTATCCCCCTTTAACATATGTAAAAATTGAGTTTAAGAAGTGTTAAGCTTTTCCAAACGAAACGGCGAAAGACGATTAGGTGATATTTAGTGGAAGGAGGAGGTATTCAACACTTTCAAATTAAACTCAAATTTTGGAACGACCAACAAGTTTGATTTATAGGCATACAGACACAAACACATGGAACTGTTTATTGATATTGTTACGAAACGAATTTATCTATTTAACAATGTAGCCTGAAATTTCAGAAAGAAAATAGGATTTCCGGTTTGCAAAAAGGAAAATTTCGCCGGCCTTCAAGCGCACCGGAAGCGCGGAAAGAGCGCTCGTGCCAGTCCTACTCCGCATCACACATTAAATGAAGAGCGGAGCGCTCGTTTCAGCGCCCAACCTTTATCCGCCCTGCTGGAGAGAGACGCTAAAGTGAGGCTCGCGCGCTTCGCGTGTGCAAGACTCTTACCCCACGCTTTACCGATTTCCTTACTGATTTTGAGAAAAAAACCGACTGTTTTGCAGTCTATCGTTGCTAAAGCTCCCCAATGAGGCACACAGCCCGCATTTGAAAATAATGGCTGTTAACAGAGGTTATCGAGGTATAGCCAGGCTTCTCCTAGCCTCCCACACAGACGTTCTAAGGGGTTCGTCATGCGTTCCTCCCCCCACTAGTGGGGCAGGGGGCCGGGGCAGGGAAGTATGGCTTACCCCTAAGAACTTCTGCGTGGGAGGTTAGGCGTCCCTGCACTCTCAACAACGAATGCGACGGCTACGAAAACGTCACTTAGACTAGTGAAGTTGTGCTGCACTTATTCCCTCGCGTTCAATTCGTGAAATGTTGGCAGTTTTTCTCGAGTGTTTTTTTTCTGGCTTGAAAGGTAAACGAAGAAAATAAAGGAGGCCTCATAAAGAGAAAACTACTGGAACCGCAAAGGGATACGCTTGTTCGTTACATGTTATCAGCAGTCAGTCTTATCAAACGTTTCTCTCTTCTTTAGCTTGTCTTTTTCTAAGGATTGATAGACTTGACAGGATCGTAAAATATAAAGTTCGACGACGTTGTTCGCCAATTTTTTTCCCCACACGACAAGAGGCTAGTTAACGCCAAGTTGTCTGTCCCTTAATAGGTAATATTTGACATACCTGCTTCGTCAGCAATATTTCTCTTACTCGACTTCAAATATAACCTATTACATGCGTATATATACCTACGGCGAGTAAACATATTACGTACCGCCTTTAATTTATTTGAGGTAAATGTGCATACTATAGACACTCTTGCTATGTATAACATTATTGAGTTTCGCGTTATCCGTAATTCTTGACCTCAAATGATTGTTTTCAAAGATTTTTACATTTCTTATGTTCTCAGATACTGGTTGACTACAAGACAAGCAGTAGTGTTTGCCAAAAGCGATCATAATGTGGTATTGTCACTGTCCGGCGTTGCGCAGTTACGTAGCAACTTGAGACCAACACAAATTTAAAAGTTCTAAATGCAATATCTATAAATTCCAAAAATAAAATGTCTAAGCCTAAGACCTTAAGTTATTATTTTCTATCATTCTTCACCATGAGAAGAATAAGAGATTAAATAATAGGGAAGATTAGATGACCAACAAAAAAGGGGCATAGTTTTGCGATACAGTTGTCTCCTTAAAGAACTGCGAAAAACAGTGGAATCACGTTTTCTCGAACCTTCGGTTTCCCGAACCTCCCGATATCTCGAACCAAACCTTGTTTCCCTTGGATTTGCTTCACTCAAGCTCTATAATTTCACCCCCGATTTCTCGAACCCTCGATTTCTCGAAACTCCCGATAATTCGAAGCAATTTTTATTTCCCTTCAGATAGTTTTCTATATAATTTTACCCTCGACAACTCGAACTCCCGATAACTCGAACTGTTTTCTATTTCCCTTGAAGATTCGAATTATCGGACCCTACACGATATGTCTTCTGTCATGTTCCGTTTTAGTTTTTTAACTACAGTACGTTTTGTTTGTGAATAAAGGTCAAGATCGACATTAAAAAGGATGTATTTTTGTTAAAATTCGAACACTTACTCATAATCACACAATACCCGGCCAATTAAACGTAATTTGATGTCACTTTCGAAATCTGGAACTCCCTATTTCTCGAACCAATTTGCGTTTCCCCTGGAAGTTCGAGAAATTGGGATTCCACTGTAAAGCTAACTTCGAGTCGGTTTACTTGTTAAAATAATTGTATACAGTGCCTCAGTTGTCACACAGTTCAGGACTCAAACAAAATTTAAAAAAAATCTAAACCGAATGCGTCGAACGCACGGATGTTTATCTGTAAAGGATAAAAACAAGTGACCAAGTTACGTTACTGCGTAGTGCATGTCTGAAGTAAAAATAGAACATTATATCCACATCTCTTGATTCGAATGCCGCAAAGATTATTTATGTATACGATTATTCTCAGTGGGTCAAGCAAGCCTACTTACCTACCACTAAAGCCCACTAAATTGCTACATACATCGCTCTAAATGGTATGTAAACATCCTCACCGGGAATTTCAGCAGGGCGTCTTGCTGGCCGGTGCTTTCGTGCTTCAGTGTATTCGTGTATTCTCTTGGTATGTAAGCCGGCTATTGAAAAGGGAAAAATACACTTCAAAAAACATGATTTTGCAAAATCCAGCTAGTGGTCTATTATCAATGCTGCGTTCTGATTGGTTGAGCTACTACTAGGCAATATGTTCTAGCCCACAAGTGGCGAAAAGCGCGGGCTTTTGGCGGCAAAAAAGGATTAAAGACTAGCTTTAACTAGCTAAACTTGTTTTATTCTCGATATTTTTTACCAACTAGTTGGATTTTACTAAAACAATTATTCCTCTCGCCCTCATGGCCTCTGAGTCAAGAGCCCATTCGGTCTTCGGCCTCATGGGCTATTGACTCAGAGCCCATTCGGGCACGAGGAATAATTGTTAAATAGTTATTCCCCTTTCTTAATTTATAAATTAATAATAATTGATTAATACTTAATAATAATCGTTAGTAATAATAATGAGTAAAAACTGTTTATTCGTTGAGGAATTCTTATCTGCCTATTTTTTTTTAATCTTAGAAGACAGTTTTAATTCATTTTTACACCCAAGATAAAAACCAACGATAACATTATCGCGGAGGAGATAAGAGCACTAAGAACGCCTGCCAGTAATAAATCGGTTTTCGGGACAATTTTTTTATTGGCTGGATTTCATTCAAATAATTTAACATTTATCAATCCAGCCCAAAAAGACTTTGAAAGTAGGTAGTTGCAAATATTTCAGCAGGTCGAGCGAAAAGCAAAAAGAAGCGAGGAAACGAAGGCAAGCCAGCTGTTTCCACAAAAAGAAATTTGCTCCTTCTCTTCTGTTTGGCCGACATCTTAATCCCCAAATCTTAGACAAAAAAACTTATAGGTTGTGTCTATCCTCGGCGTTTATGTCATTTTCTAAATAATTCGTATGCGTCTTGTTCCAAGATAATTTCGCCATGTGAAAAGGTCTTAAAACAACAACCAGTGACACTCCGACTTTCAAGGAATAAATAAATAATTTCTGTTCATGAAGAGGAAGGTTTCTTATTCAAACCTGATTGGCATTAAAAGTTGTTCTGGTTCATTCACCTCAATCCTACGTCCATGGGTAAAGGCCCGGGGATAAACACCAGTCCTCTCGCACCGGGAAACCATAGAAAGACTCCGTATAAGTATATATTCACTAAGTGTCCATTTTAAGGGGGTTGAAGTTCGAAAAAATGTAAGGGCTTTATCCTGGCAAGGAAAACTATCTGTAATAACGAGAGCGGGATTTGACAGTAGCTTTTCAATTCCGGTTATAAGTCTTGGGTTAACGCAAAGGGATTTCGAAGCGAAATTGCAAACTGTTGAAATAAAATTTAAACGCGGTTTATAAATGTTTAAAAACGCGGGCAGGACGTGGTAAAATTGCAATCTACTGCAACTAGAAAGAAAACTGAACAACTACTTAAGCTCATTGTCATCTGTGCTAGGTATATCACCAGTCAGTGGGAAAGTAAAAAAGGAGACGATGAGGTATTACATCTGGTGTGTGGGCGAAGTCGACTGGCTTGCTTGCGTGTAAATGAGCTTAAATGGGCGTTATATGGGTGGGTGGGTAGGTATCCTGAGGTGAACCACTGGCTCGGAACAATTTCTGGTTTGTTTCGACCGACATTTCCGAAAATTTAGCATAATTAGTAGCTGGGTAGATGGTGAGTAAAAAAGTTAATAAACGTATTCAAGAGCCGGCCTTTGACGTATTATACCCCTCAGGTATGTCATCTACATCCGCCATTCTGGATCCAATTTTCTCTGCAATTTTCTATTAAAAGGACCGTTGCAATTAGTGGCGTCGCGATGTCATGACTCTAAATGAAATGTATTGTTCTAGAGGTTCCCTATCTGTTCGTTAATGTTCTATCTGAAGGAAACTGATAAAAAGAAAACTGCCACAAACACTCCCGACTGATTAAATCTGAATAAGCCGCCCTGGAAGGGTATTGTTTCATGCCGATGCGGTTTCACTTTAGTTTTCAACCCAATCCTGGGTCAAGAGTTCCGTTCTCGAAATACCTATATGATGAAATACTTTGTGCAAACAAAAAAACCAGAGCTGGCACCCAGGGTATGTTAGCCTATGATTAAAGTTAGAATATTTGCTCACAGACTCGGAAAAGCGAAAAAAATGTCTAATTTTAAAAACATTTATTGATCATCCTTTTCAATGGTGTATAGGTATACCGGACTTCAGTTGGTTTCGCCTGTCTTTTGTAAGAACACATTGCGGGAGTTTGATATATTTTGCGGCTGTTTAATTTGGCTGCGGACCAGCGTACGTAGTACTATTCAATATCAAAAGGAAAATCGCCAACACCTAAAGCAAATGACTGTGTAATTCGAAGGTGTTTCTCTTTAACTGTTATTTTTGCGATAAACGTTTTTCCAGTAGTTTTTTTCTTTTCTTTTGTTTCTTGTTTTGTTTTTTTCTACCTTTTTGCGCGGAAAGGGGCGGGGGGTGACGTGAGAAAAATTTTGAAGATCGTGAAAAAAAATCGGAAATGTTACCAATTAGAACTCAGCACTTCGCCGAGTTGTCGGGGTTTGAGTTCACTTGAAACATTAAGCCAAAGAGAAAGCAAAGTTAGTTCGAGCAAGAGAGCCTCTCTTGGTTCGAGTTAGCGGGAGATTCCAGTTGACCGAGTTCGAATTAACGTGGTAAAAAAAAGTTGAGGTTCTGAGGTGTTTCCGATGTGCCTGCTTGGCGGGCGGTCGTATTTGTGATAACCCATCTTCATAGATTATGCTTTTAGACCCAAATCTACTAGGTTAACCAACGGAAGCAAACTGCACCGACACTAGTCTAGCCTGTAAACAAACGTTGTTTTATTTTTCTTTTCGTTCTGTTAAAAGACATCATCTCTCGCGGTTTATATTTTATCACGCGCCCTCGACGGACTTTGTAGCCTGTGTACAGCCGCCCCTGTCCTCCTTTCCGATTTTTTTGAGGACTGGGGCGGCTGTACACAGGCTACGGACTTTGAAGAGAAAATAGAGGGTCTGTGAACAGGCTAACACTGGTCTGGAAGGCTACTTCGAGACAAAGATCACTGTGTCCGGCAACAGAGGTCAGTTTTTCTTGTCTAATCGCAGTTGTCGGTACACTTTGGAGCGACATGGAGGCGGATATTGTAAATTTTACTGACAAAAATATCTCCAAGCCGGGTTTAGCATAGGTTATTACATTGAATTACGTACACGAGGTGGGAGAAACACGTGTATTCCTCATGATTCTTCTTAAGATCTCTGCTAAATGACTAAACGGTCAGAAGGCTACCAAATGCCCGCTTACAACTAATCACCTTACTTGATTTCTCCCACTTTATCATGGAGGCAATGGTACTCGTGTCATGGTATGATTTAAGGACTCCAGAAGTAGATTTAGTTCAGCCGCAGACTATGATATTTGGCCACAATTTTCAGTCCACTCTTACTACAAAGATTACTTAGGATTTTGACACGTTTCCCAATGTCAACTGAAGCCACCTGCAGTGACTAGGAGGAGCTATGTATGTAGTACGCCCTGCATGAAAGGCTTACTTAGCCAATGTTAGCCGTGTAGCAAGCGTTTCCGTGTGGTTTAGGAGCAAAGAAAGACGAAGGAACGACGAGGAACGGGGTTTTCGTTTTTGGCCGCGCGAATGGAACGAAAGCTAGCCACGGAAATGCTTACTACGCAGGCTACGCCGAAGTTGACCTCTGTCTGGTACGGGCTAAGACAACTTTCCGCGAACTAGATGTGTCTCAGAATTATAATATATGTATCAACAAAGCCTTTGTTCGTAGTTAGTTCAATCCTCCGCAGAAGGAATAAATCTGTGTCCTATGGTTATCACAGCGGATGTATAAGTGCCATCCAACCAAGAACTGAAACCCGAAATTTTTCAAAGATCCCAAGGCCACTAAGCCCCTGAATATTTTTATCTTCTTCACTAACAGACACGCAAAGACATGCAAAGACAAGGTCCAAGGTTAGGCACCACAGCACACAACCCACACATTTACTGTGCAACGTGGCTTTCCTTTTTATATTTCTTTTTTAACGCCGTTAAAAGCACGACTGGAGAGAATAAGCCGCCATTTTTATGTAAAAAGGGACTTTTGTGAGTAGCATTTCACGTTCTAATTTAAACAGAGCACTCATTCGCGCGTGGTTCTCCGCACAATATATATTATTAATAACCAGCACGCTTTAATATTTGGCAGGCACTGCCTGCATGAAACCGAGTACCTGTATTGAATTGAGTGGTTTAGTATCCATTTTTTTTCTTATAACAGTAACACAGGAGCACCTAGTAATGACTGCGCGCTTTCACTTAAATGCTTCATAAACCTAATTCATATCATCTTGAGTGCTTTACAAGCCCTGTAAATGCATTCTAGGCAGTTTAAACTATGACTCATTAAAGGGCAACCTAAGCCTGGGAATTTATTAGTGTTAACCAAAACTGTTTCCCGAAATTTAAACGTTTTAACAAAACATGAGACTTCCGGTACCAGGTTTTAGGGTATCTAAAGTATCTAACTGTCTATTTAACTAGATCTATCGAAGAAATTTCTGGGCAATACTTAAATTAAATATTGGCATCTCATAAATACTGGTTGATCGCACTTCAGCAAGTTCACCAAATGCTCCTCTCATGCTAGACTTGCTACAAGTCGACCTCTCTTTTGTAAGCCGACCGCGAGCGAAGAAGATGCGAGACGTCGTCCTTCGTCCGGCGCCATATGAAATCCGACGAAGGAGTCTATTGAAAGTCTACTCTCATGGGTGCATGGGGAGACGAAAGATCAGTAAATCTTAGCCTGTTCAAGGGTCAGATATGGTCGGGTCCGCGTGAGAAAGAGCGAAAAGACGGCACGCTCATATTTTCGCGTGCCAATCCCCACTATCTGAGTCTGGAACAGGAAAAGTAAATCTTCAATACTGAAGTTTAGTTTTAACAGATGTTCAATGTCTTCTTCTACCAGTTATCTGCTTACTGCCACTTTGCACAAGTTTGCGCATAGGAGGCGCAGCTCAAAACAAGTTAAAGAGTTCTCGAGTCGTAATGCATGCCGGGTCATTTTTCAGCAGCTGTTGGGAAGATAAGCCCGCACTCATCCTCCTTGGGGAGGACTGATCAGAGACCGGTTGGACGCACGAGAACGGAGGAAATCAAGCCTACACTTGGTCAAGAGAACGCCTGAAACTGTTCTCTTACTTTAGCAGTTACAAGCCTTTTCAGCTCAAAGTTCTCATTTATAGCTCGATAAATTTTCCGCAACCAGCTGAGCTGGCTTAGTTTGTAGTTCCTAGAGTGTAGTTAACTCAGGCGTTCTGCTGACCTAGTTTGATTAACTTAATGAGACTGAAATTTGTCATTTTACAGTAGTTATAGATGGAAAAGAGGCTGGAGTTGACATATTTTTCATACAGCCATTCTTACGTTCTTGATGGTATTGTTCTTAGGCCAACTTATATTCTAAAGACATACCGATAATTTCCAAAAGAAAATAAAGCAGGTCTGTATCAAAGCTTATCAAGGTCAACCTCCAGGGGCACCCAACGAGCAATTTCGGTAAATATCTGTTCGGAAGGAAGGTCCGCTAGAATTTTCGAATATTCGGCGACTTTCGATTTTCGATTTTCGATTTCTGAACCACAGATTTCCTAGATATTTCGCATTTTCTGACAGATTTCCAAGTTATTTCGTTAAGTTTCGAAACCGCACTGAAGAGGGCTAGAACTTTCGCAAAAAAGGCCTGAACGGTGAAGAGGGCTGGAATTTTCGCAAAAAAGGCCTGAAACCTAAAACTGTCGATGGCGACTGATATAATCTTTATTTTTAATTGATACCTTTTTCTGCATTCTACATTTTTACCACGCTGCAAACATTAGTTTTCCAAGGCGCGAAGCGTGCGCTGTCCGTTTTCACGCTTTTACCCCCATCGCTCCAGACCTGTTTTTTTATTGCTCGCGCAAGAAACCACACAGCTGTACAATGGTGAACTGGAAAATATAAGGGACACTTTGGGAGTCAGTATATAAAGTAAAAGCAGGATTTGTCACCATGCCGGACTTTTATCTTTAGTGTACCTTTGTCGATTGAATGATATAAAAGTTGTTGCTTTTCGATCGTTGATATTTGCCGTTTAGCGTTCTCACGAATCCCTTCTTCCTGGTAGGAGACATTCGATATAAACCTCTCCTATCTCCAACTCCGCCATTACTGCCGGAATCAGTGTTCATAATGAGTCGGATTGTATTCTGAGATTAGGCTGCTGTGTTTCGGTGACCCCGCAAAATTTCAGATGTTGGATGTTTTTTAGAAATCAAGTGCAACAATACCTGATGCACTTGTCAGCTTTGAAGTAGACTTTACTCGTATTTATGGTCAAATGATTTATCTTTGATTTGAGTGGCCGAGGTTTAGGTGTTGGTGCTGGGCTTTTGGCAGTTTGCCTCACAATAATAGTCTGCAGGGCTTTTCCAAGTATAGGTTAGAGGAAGATATAGAGACTTTTCAATGAAAGCTTCACGCTTAATCTATTCACGCGGAAGTCTTGAAAAACCTTCTTCATCATCCCCACTACGACCTAGTTTCTATTGCATTTTGTATTCCAACGCTCTCCTTGTCCACCGCCCCCTTTCCCAAGTCGCGTCCGTCTTATTTTCGCTTTGCTCGTTTTAATACGTCCGCAATATACTATCTGAGAGCCTGGCACAGGCTAGCGGTAGCAATAAGGGAAACCAATTGTGCTATACAGTGGATAGAGATTTATCCGGTGAGTAGCGTTATCCCTTTTAAACAAATGGCGCCTGGATTATTTCTGCATTATCTCTTAGTAGTAGGTATTGGTAAAAATAGAAATAAAAAGTACCTTATCATAGTAAATTGCAATTGACGCTTCATGAACGTAACGCGAATTCGTTGCTTTAAGTCGCGTTAATTTTTGTAAACGTTAATTTCAGCGTTATTAATTAAGCGGGGCTTGAATTTCCGCAACCGCAAAGTTTCCATTATTTTTGAACCAAATTATCGATACACTTTTGACATTCCTGACAGAGGAGTATTAATTTTATAATATCAGGGTGGAGATCTGCCACTATCAGTTGAAACTGTAGGCCTGCATGCTAGCTACACAGCCGTTCTTGTGAAGGAGATCGAAGAACACTCCAAGTAGTCGGATTTCTTCGCTTGACCCCCTTCGTACGTTTAGGGAAAGTACCAGAAACAAAGTTTCCAGAAAATGAACACTATCAATTAACTGCCATTATTAACTTGGTAACGATAAGGCATGTTAAACGAAGACAGCAACTAAAT
Organism: Porites divaricata; assembly: GCA_038088405.1. Classification (NCBI taxonomy): domain Eukaryota; kingdom Metazoa; phylum Cnidaria; class Anthozoa; order Scleractinia; family Poritidae; genus Porites; species Porites divaricata. Next base: position 6,939,363 of record JBBMOI010000008.1, read on the forward strand.
GAAGATGTCTTTGAAGTTAGAAGCGTTTTGCGCTTTTTCATCGTTTCCTTCAAAAGAGGCTAGGATGACTACCCTTTGAGGTTTTTCTTCACTTTTTGTTGAAGATCACTCATTTTTCTTGTTACGAAAGTCTTCCAAAAAGGTACAATGTTCACTGAGTTTATAGTTAACTCTCACATGAGATGCTATGTGCATGTCACGCAATGGTCAGCAACAAGGGTATGCGGTGGCCTGAGTGTGCACAGCCACCCCTACTCCGGAAAAAGCGTCCTTGGCAGCCCAGTTTATATAATGACCTTTCGGCAGTTCTAGTCCATTTGAAATTCGACCGCATTAGTTTTCCAATACCTTACTAAAACCTTAATCTTTGACCCAATTGTCTTTAAGTACAAGTTACAATAAACGGATGTATGGATTTCTGGCAGGATCAAGAGTCCCAGAGACCCGCAAGTAAATTATGCAAGTTTATTCGCGATATGCTCCATAAATTCTACAGTAGTCCAGTACCTCACATGAACCTTTAATTTCAGTCGTCGACTTAAACAACATTGCCTTTTGTTTTCAGGGATAGGGGCATTGACATGTCACCGTTTCTGTTGTTTTCACAGGCAATTGTGTAAGCCCTTTAGTGATGTGCTGCTTGCTCTAAGGCGACACAATAAAAGTACGCAATTGTTGCTTCTGCAACTGAAGTAACTGTTAATCAGGAGCACGCCTAAAATGCGTGTATTGAAATTAACACATAGGCCAAAAGAGTGAGATTTTTTTTATAATCTTGTGGTGGAGCTGATAGAGAAGTGATAGAGAAGGAAGTTTCTTGGCCAGGGGCCATCGAGCCCCCTTTTCTTCCCGGAGGGTATGTGCCGCCCAACGGGGTCGTGATTTTGAAGCTCCTGATTTTGAACGGGGTATTCATTTCAGAGGCTTTTTCTAGAACGGGGTATAATATTTAGAACTTACGAAAGCTCTAGTTTTGTAAGCAGCCATTTGAAATTATTCAAGGACAGATTGCTTTTAAAAATACGGTAAAAATGCGTTAACAAGCAAACTCTTGTACTCTTGTACTCTGCTCCTGGTTGCACCCTGTGTTTTAGCGTGCAGGGCGGGCGTATTTTCTATTGCTAGAACGGGGTATCAATTTTAGGGGAAATTTTTTTAGAACGGGGTGCCAATTTGGAGTCCCGGGTGGCACATACCCACCCAAAAATACCCAAGTGCCCCCCCCCCCCGGGCTTTTCTTCGTATCATACTTGTCTATATCTACTCAATCGACTTACCTTCAAATTGCCAAACTCTTTGAAATCCCTTTAAACGTTCCCTGTGCCTGTACACTTTCAGTTAACCAGATGAAGTCAATCTCCTAGAAGGCAATCGAGAAAGAACTTTTATTCATACTGCCTTCGTCCAAACGTCTGGGCTCACTTGCCAAAATCAAAAGTGCTAAGCAGGGATATTGCGACACTAAAGTCATGACAGAGAAGGTTATGAAACCATAATTGCTCCTCAAGTTACTAACCGAGGTTAAAGAGTTTAGTTTCGTCTGTGAAGCAAGAGCCTCGATTAAAATGGGTCCCCGCTCCTTACCCGAACAGATATACAAATAGCCATACTGCCACAATGAGATATCGGACGATCTACAACAAAAGTTGTTTTTAATTCTCATTGATTTCTCTGAAAACCAACTAGCATGCCGCAGCCTCTTGACATCTAAGACAGTAAGAGCATACAAGTGAGTTGCACAATATTGTTTTCAGACGGGTCAAAGAACAATAGAACTCGTGTAGTGCGCGCGTGGCATGACACATTATTGACTGATTCATCAACAACAAGTCAATGTCACTGCAGGCTTATCTCTCATGCCTTGTATCTACCATTTATGATAAATTGATGATTCTTGACTGAATTCGAACCTGACTCGTCCCCAGTCGTCTTCGCGTAACGGGCGCGACTGGAGCAGCGGGTGATGGGAAGGGAAAAGGGAAGGATATCTAGCTTAATGTAATAGAACTACCTACGGCGTGAAATCAAAGAAAACCGGCCTCGTACAACTTTTCGACACAGGATTTCCCAGTCGTCTCTCTCCCTCGCTTTCGTCCTTCCCATCACACCCCTCGCGTCATTAAGGAGAGACAGAGAGAGTCGACTGGGGACGAGTCAGTGACTGAACTGTGTACTTATCAAACTGGGAAATATCCCCGGGAGGTACTACCTTATATGTCCTACACGGAGATGTGCCACTGGACAGGGCACGGCACTTCCGTCCTTGGGAAAGTTATAGATGATCTCCCCGGGGAAATAACACAGTGACGAGTTTTTCGTCCTATTTTGCAGGGACATTTGCGTCGTCTCATCCTATTCTACAGTGAAAGACGGGTTTTATGCACGGTTCAACACGGTTAACCATAAAAATGGATTTCAGCCAGAAGAATGTTTGACAAAACCTGCCGCATGGCATGGGCGGAAGAAAAACAGTTTAAACGAGGTACATTAGTAGCTCCCGGCGTGGTCAATCGAACGAAACCGAACCAAAAATCAATCGAACTCAATCAGTCGGATTGTGGTTTGATTGGTTCAGAAATCGAACATAATCGAACTGGAATTTTTCGGGGAGTCTCGAGAGTTCGATTACCGAACTCAATCGAACCAATCGAACGCGATCGACGTGATTAGTTCGATTTTGTTTGACAGAAATACTAAACGCATTCAGTCAATTGAATCGGAAGAGCTCCCTCTAGTGTGTATTTGGAGCAGTTTGAAAACAAAAATATTTCAATTAACCCGGAATTATCTGAAATCTTTATTGGTTACGTGATTCAAAATCGATAAATTCAATTAATACTGGGAAAAATGCAAGCACAGGCACCAGTTCACGTTACAAATGTCCAAGTTGGCCGCGGCAATCGTCAGTTACCTTCAGAACTGGGATTTGGATCTCCCCTTTCTCTTTAATAAGAAACTTTTCACCGACACCGACGATTTAACCATCGCTTCCAAAATAGTTTTTTTCACGTTTTCAGCGTTTTCCCTCTGTGTCCTCTGTGACATCTTTGCGTACTAGTGTTTAAAATTGAAGCCAATACATAGATTATTTGAACGCAACGCCTTGTTTAAAACCAGATGAAACTGGTTTTATGTTTGATTGTTGAATGCAGTGTTCGATTTTCGATTGTTCGATTATGTTCGATTGGCCAAATGTTTGGGTGAGTTCGATTGTGTTCGATTGCCGAACCTAATCGAAGTCAATCGAACGATTGGACTTCGATTGGGTTCGATTACCGAAAGTTTGATTGACTACGGCGGGAGTAGCTCTAGACGTCATTGTAAGATAAGATATGAAACTGGGACTACAGTTTAAGAGTAAATGTATTGCGAAAGTTTTTACACTAAAAATTCAGTACCTCAAAGGACATCAAAGAGATTTTCCCGCAGTGCTTTATTTACATCCTATTATAGTTATTGTCATATCACCACCGTTCATTTATTTTTAAAATAGCAAATTTGTAGCATAGCCGTATTTAGTGCAGAAAAGGAACTTGAACTTTTTAATTTATTACAATCTTTAATGGCAGTTTTCAACCAACATTTTCATGGTACCTTTTAATGGGTTATACATGATATCTAGATTTAGATATAGCTTACACGAGGCTATGTTATGCACTCGGTGTGGCCATTAGATTTTGTTACTTCATTTCTTTTTATGTTTATTTGACCCTAGATATTTTTTAGGGTGACTAAGCTTTCCTTTTTTTAAGAACAGCCACAAGCTTCAACATACGTAGCTAAATATATGCGGAAAAGGTGAAATGTCTTTGGCCATATTTGACGAATTTCCTGATCCAACAGTCTAACATCTTAAGCTTCCTGCCTGGTTATAACGGGGCTATCTATAAAACGAGGAACGGGGAATGAAAACGGACGGGGAACTGTCGTTAAGGATTCCCTATTTTAAAGATTCCTCATTTTAAACATTCCCTATAATTTTAAAGATTCTCAGTTCCCCGTTCCCATTCCACGATTCTCCGTGACCCGTTTAAAGATAGCCTTGTGCAACAAAAGTTAACTTGTATGAAAATGACATTCACTTCCCTCTGTAAATAGTGAAATGATGGTTGGGGTTTGAGTATAAGCTTCCCCCAAATCCCAAAATAAGCAGTTACATGTAAATTTTGCAATTATTTCCGCACAGCACAATGCTGAATTTTTAGTTAACAGACTCGTGATCCATTTTTATGCATGTTCCTGTTGTGAAAGCAAGAAATGTTAACAGTACTAAAGGAAGAACTGAAAGGATAATTTTGTTTAAGACACATGAAAAACACCGAGGAAACATAGCGCTCAGTTATTTCCGGGAAGCATTGCAAATTAAAACTTCCAACTTTTGCTCGCCCAGTCAGGTATCAAAGCCTAATGCCAAGAAAAGCTAAAATGCTTTAAGAGGACCGACTGTCAGACTGGCGTTCCATCTACAAAACTGCGAGTTAATTAAGCCCCTTCTTCTAATCACCTTCTGGCGTTGCATGAAACTGAAAGCAACCTGCTACAAGCAGGTACAAGGTAGGAATTAACACAAACAGGCCTTCATATTATTTACTAAGATTATCATTTATCCCTCGGCGGCTGATTTAGACAATACTGAGAAATCCTTAAGTCAAAATGTTCCGCGACCGGCCATGTTGAGCCGGTGCATGTTGAATACAATAAACGAAGTCGGTAATCTGAAACAAAGCAGATCGTAGAAAATCAATCATGAACCGAGTACCTGTATATGAGCTAAACACCTCATTAAGTAATTCCAAACGTTCTGGTCCTGTTCAGTCTATTGCAATCTCCATTTACTAGTACTTCACTGAAAAATTTTTCCTTCGAAATAATAGCAGATTTATCGCAGATTTCGACTCCTAAGAATTCTTGGCATTTTTAGTTTAATTTATCTACTGTTTCCTCAACGGATTGACCACTAACCTTTCAGTTGCGTCATCGTCCTCATACAACGATGGTTGTTCCCTCGGGGGTCCTCTGATAATAATTGCGTTCGAAGTCAAGAAAACGCAACCTAAACTCAACGAGAGAGACGCCTGTGTAGAGCATTTAGCAGAAACAAGAGAGAATGATCTAAGCTAGCTTATTTTCTATTGGCAGAAAGGAACTCGATTTTCGGTAGGGTCACGTACCGGATACGGAAATACGTCAAAGACCGCGCGCGACCTCAAATTTCTCCTTCCCAGAGCTAATCTCGTACCCAAATCTCTTGTTGAAGAAGGATATGGTCAAAAAGAGATCTGGATACGAGATTATCTCATAACCCCTCGTATTGTTAGGTGGCAAGAAATTGCGCCGAAATCACTGTTCTTAAGTGTCAACAGAAGCCCTATGCGATGTGGTTTTCGTGCCGGTGCTAGAGCCTTAGTATCGTTATTAAACATAATAAATTTTCTGCTAAACGAAAAAAATCATTAAATGGAGCAACAGGCTCGATTATCAGCCGTTCTGTGCGACAGCAGGAGCTATTTAAAATTTCCAGATATTGTGTGCTGTGTTCATTTCGTTCAGGGAATGAAAATAATTTTGCATTTTCTTGTACTGGTATGATCTATAGTGTTTTACTTATGGTTGAATACCATACACTAAGAGCGTTCTTATCACTCGCCGCTAGTATTTGGAAATCAGATCAGGGAAAGCGACATATATGGAGAAAAGCCTTTGCGTGGCTTACTTGTCATATGAGATCAAGGGTCTTGCTTCACAATTCAAACAGATGAGCCTAATTCTGAACCAAACGGTTTGAGCCTGAAATGGACACACACACGCGTGCGCGAAACTGCTAGGAATGGTGCTAAATGTGCCTTTGAAGCAGCACATGACTTATGATAAAATGTATGTTTGTTTGCCAAAAATCACTAACGAGATAGAAGATTGACAAGCTAGATGCTCGCTGTGAAAACGAACCAAAAGAAATTCGGAATCCGTTCTCTTGCAATCTACTCTACTTGAAGAGTTCAGGAGTAAAAAATTCCGCTGACTAATATATATTTACAAGAGCCATAATATGATATCAACAACTGAACAGCAATAAGATTCACATAGCTTTGCTGAGCCGATAACCAGAGAAAACAGCCGACATTTTTGTGACACCACCACTGGGAACGAGAGCAGAAAATCCATATGGATGACGCGTCACTACATGTTAGATGAGTCTGAGTAGGGGTAGTGTAGCAGCTGCTCGTAAGGTCTCTCCTAATTGGTCACTGCAAACAATGACATGTCATTCTTCCCATTGTTTTAGTATTGTTTGGGGTTAGGGAAACGCACCATTGGTGACTTCTCTTCCGAGCAGCTGCTACATGACCCCTGAGTAGTGCTTCTGATTGGTCAGACGACGAGGGAATTTTTTCCTTCAATCCAGATCACAAGCACCATACAGACCTGGGCAGAAATTAGTTTCGTCAGACGTTATTTAGTAACGTACACGTGATGATGGATGGTGAGATGATTTTCCTAAAACGACGTTGTAAATTTCCATAGTTTTTTTCATTTTGAATAAAATGACGTTGGAAATTTCCATGGTCATTTTGTGTCGCGTGAAAAATGCCGTGAAAAAATATTCCTTAAGATCATTTTGACGGTGGAAATTTCCATGGCTAGTTTGAAGGCCCTCCAAACACGATGACGTTGGAAATTTCCATGGTTGTTTAGCAAGTCATAAAAGTCTAAAAGCATTTTTGTACCGAATTTTTTAAACATTTTAAGAGTCTAGTACTGAAAAAAAGTTGTAAATTTTACCATTTGTTTTTATTTATAGCAATAAATAGCAATAACAGAGAGACACTGGTTAGGAGTAACTATACACTCACGCCGGAAAAAAAGTGTAATTATAATCTATGCTTCTTAAAACATCATATTAAAACCACTGCATCGCCCAGTCTGCAGCCCAATGAACCCCCCATGTGGGGGTCTTGTTTGCATGGAAAACAGTGGTGGCGTCGTGAAATGTCGGTTGTTTTCTCAAGCTTTTCTAGAAAGGAAATTATTGACAGCTTTTGCCATTGAAAATAGATCAGGAGATCAGTCCTAAGTAAGTAAGTACGTTGAAGTACGCAAATAGGAATAGTCTCGAAACGGCCTTTCTTTAAAAGTTATACTAATCGCTGGTAAGCTTAAAGTTAATTTGCATTGAGTATTGACACAATGAGGACAAACCAGGTGAAACATGATATGGAGTATATAGAGTGGGTTCATTTGACGCTCACTATACTACTTACACTAAATATTTACTATAATAATTACTGAATTTCGGATTGATCAAAGCTGAAATTCACAAGTCTTTAGAAAAGAATTTACGTCTCTTACGTCGTTGTAATGTATGTAAGAAGTATGTAAGAAGTGCATGAGAAATAAGGAAAAGATAACATTTGCCAACCAAATCTTTTGCTGCGTTTCTCTGCCCTCTCTGAAGTGTTTTGATTACAACTGTAAAAATCGAGTTGTTAGTAATTAAATAACTGCAAAGAATTTTGATTTCTTGCTTTGAACTCTATTAAACTATTGAGTCTACTCTATTAAATTGCCTATTAAATTACAAGGAATAGGTGTTAAAAACTTCAAGAAGAAAAGATATATTTCAAAGAGCTACAGAAAACATAAAGACACAACATATACACCTCTCGTACGTTGCATCGAAGGAAACGTAGGCTTCGAGCAAGCTCTCCGGGGCGCTCTGGCGGCGGGGCGGGAAAAGGAAGAAGAGCTTGCAACAACATCTCTGGAATTTGAATTCCACCTCCAATTTCCCTGTGACTCCCGGTCGATAGAGTGGTCAGATTTCCGCCAATGAGTGAGAAGCGGAAACGAGCGCGAATGTAAACAAACATTGAAAAGTACGTGAAGGCACGTGCTAAGGGTAATGACGTCATTACTAATGTCATCTTCGCCAATCAACATTTCGCATCGACTTTTTCGATGCAGATATTCAAGTTCAAGAGACGTAGTTGCAAGATCTCCTTCCTCTTCCCAGAGGAGTACAGTGCGTCTTCTTTCGAGGCTTATAAATAAATTATTTTTCGCGATATGTACTCAGACGCTCGGAAACACCTGGTCTTTTCAGATAAACAGTGAGAGCAGAGTAGAAACATAATATTATTCCTTTTGGAACGTCGCGGAAAGAGTTCAATGCAGCTGTCTCTCCGTATTCACAGGCTTTGAATTTAGTAGCACATCACAAATAATTTTGGGTGACAAGGAAATTTGAAATAAAAAAGTGGGAAATAAAATGAAATAAAACTAGTGAGATAGCTGAATAAATAAATCAAAAATGGAAACGTCACTGTCAGAGCGATACCTAGGCAATTTGCAAACTTGTATGATTTGAATAATGATAGTGACATATGGAAAACACTGGAAATTTCTTAATATCGGTAAGACGGATAATGAAAAAACTATCTGGTTCTAATTTTGGTTGGCTAGAAAGTGAGGCATGACTTAATATTGAAACAATTTTTCATTTTCGTATCGTTTGGATATTCAGTTGCAGTGCTTATGCCATGTTAGACCTTCCAGCCGAGAGCTTGACAGAAAGGGGATTTCAGAAATGTGACCTGAATAATTTGAGAGAGCTTTCAGTTTTCAACTCAGCTCCGAACCTTTGCATGTAGTGCTGTGAACAATAAGTCACATACTTTTTAGTTAAATCTTTCAAAGTATGGCTACATTTTTAATATCACTCTGAGTTGGTGAATTTGCGAATAGTTAAATTTCAAATACAAAAAGTCATACCTGGGTCCGTGACTTGGGGGAATAAGTGAAACAAAAAAGCTATTATTCACTCGTAAACCTCAAGGCGATTTCTACTTGTATATTATTTTTAATCTTCAAAGCCATTTCGAAGCCAAGTATGAATTTAAACACACTGTTCGTCATCTTACAGACTTAACGAAACGCGAAATGAATCGATGGTCCTTCGAAACGAATTAATAAGTTCAGTTAAAAATAAGTGTTCAAGATAAGTGTTCCAAATAAGTGTTCACAAACCTTCACGCTTTTGCCCTATGGCTTGATTCACATTCAGAAACCTCAAGTTTAACTCACCATCATCACAAAATCAGTTGTCAACCATAAACTGAAAGCTTCAACGAAACCAGTAGTTGCCGAGAGTAAAGAGATCAAAGCGAAAGGAACTTTAAACCTTTACATTTTTTATATTTATATTTTTTCCCAATGGACCATTTGCACGATGACGTATTTTCACTGCTAAACCCAGAATTCATTTCGTTTAATTCTTCCTTTCTTATTTACATTTCGCAGTCACAGTGAGGTTTAAATAACAAAAGCCTTAATTTGCGCAAGAAAGCAATGCCCTGAAGGATTCTGCTCGTTGTAGTGAATGACACAATCGTGCAACCAAATGGCCTATTCGTCACGAATCTTATTTTGATCTCTGATCCGTAGATAAACCAACCTTGTCCCCAGGGTCTTCTCGTTTTCCATTATGCGGGGGTGCCCTTTCAGAACTTTGTGACGTTTTGGATAAATGTTTTGTCCGTAATTTTTTCCTTTGTATCCGTCTCAGTGTACCCAGAGAGTCCTCGGGCCCGCTGACCAAAAAGGCAAAACAAACTGGATACGAGATTGCGTTTGTTTTCAGGTGGCATACCCAGAGTTTCGCGCGATCACCTAGTCTCCGAAGATTTTCAGTCAAGTTTAGGTGGCCCGAACCTATTTATTTGCGCGTTGGTTATGTTTTTGAATCGCGTTTTTCGGCAGAAAAGATTAAACCGATTTCTATGATTTTTGGCATCCTTAATAAAGAATGGTCGAACTTTAAGAAAATGCTATTTATTTTCTTATAGGTGTTAAAATCCGCAATGTTTTGCAGTGCAAACACGTCTTCCAATGAATCCGGATACTTTGCCGCTAACTTGAGATCAAGCCCAATTTTAGCAGTTTTCATACGAGTTTGGTATGAAAAATTGGTATGACAAATCTCTATCCAGCAAATAACGCAATTGGTTTCCTCAATACTTATCCGCTGGATAGCGCCATCCAACGTTTGAACAACCGGAGCCTGGACTAGTCAATCTTTCTTCTCTCGTCAAACTGGTTTTTCCTGGCCCTTTCTTGATAAACTGATGGTCATAACTGAGCCCGCTGAGTTAAGCGCACAGCTATAAGGCCTGGGTTCGAAACTTTATCCTGGCAACATGCAGCGCATGCTCAATAAAGCTCTTACTCGATGCAATGGCATTTGTAAAACGTAAAATTTCTTTGGCGTTCCAACGTTGTCTGAGTTAAGAATTCCGGCCATTGATAATCATTTTTCCAGCATCTTTTCTTGTTTTTGCTACGTCTGCTAAGTTGAAACCTTGTTCACAAGAAATGTGAGACCAAATGAATGGTTTTGCTATACCAAGGATTTCCTTTCTCAAGAGGTCTTTCCGCATAATCTGATTTTTCTGAATCAATACAGGAGGAGCAATATTCAATATCAGTTTTTACAGCACATGCTCGGCATGATTTGATACTGTGTTTATCTAAAACCGTTTGCCTTTTATATGTTGTTTTCATAAGCTACATTTGTCCTATTAAAACAACTGGGTCAATCCAACCTCGGGTAGTTTCATGGGAATATTTAAAAACTATGAACTTATACAGCTTATGGGGGTCTTGGTCTCCTTGTTGTTTTAATATCCTCGAGTAAACAAGATTAAATTAATTAATTGACTTTGATTTCTGTATAAAAACTGTATCTCGATTTTCATGAATAGCCTTAAATTTCTCCCACAAGGCGAAACATACCATGCTCAGTAGTGTAACGCAGTCTTAACGAGATTCCGCTTTATAGATTGTATAAATTGTTTTTGAAATGTAACTGAACCATTTTTGCATGGCGCTTTTTCGACTAAAATGTCCAATTTGTGACTGAGCAATGCGATGTTAGATTTCTCTTGCTTCTAAAATTAAATTACAACGTCCTCCTTTTTCTTTGTTTCGTCCTTGAACGGTCTGAACGATAACAACAGCATGGGAAGGACATATCAATAAAAATTAATATTCAGGTCTGTGTCCCTTTCGAGATCAAAATCAGCAATGGCCATATTAGTCCACGGTATTAGCATTTCCGTCAGCATTATTCACGCCAAAAATAAAGAAGCGCAGCTAAGCGCCGTAATATATTATTGTTGGTAGGAGATTATGCGGCCCTTATTTGGGGGCCACTTTCGATTCTTCATTAATTGTAGCATCCTAGTGTGTAATCATTCGAATTTGGCGAGCAGACTTTCAAAGGCTAGAACTTACCTTATCATTTCGTGCTGGTTCTTAGTCATAAAGAAGCCTTCATACGGGACAAGCGATTAATTTGCAAGCCAGGATCAACCTCGTTCCCACGTCCGCCAAATATGTTTATACGAAGAGCCTATAGAGCGTTTTCACCCACGTGGTCAGCAACTATGCAAAATTATTGGAACAAAAGAAAGTGTTTGCATAAGAAAAGTGTTCAACTCCCAAAGGACTGGTTTGGGACACCAACATGGCCGCCGTTTCATTGTTTTGGATTACCAATATGGCCGCTGTGACATCATGTGAAAACACTCTATACAGGCTGTTCTGTGCTGGCTCAGGGAAAAAAAAAAGATAATATAAACGTTGACTTTTTTTTTTATGACAATGAAATATGATACTGGATATAGCGAAGCCTAAAAGCGAAGTTTCCGTTTTATACAGTTTTTGTTGTTGTTTTAAGCAAATTTAATAAATTTTATTAAATTTACTTAAAACAACAGCAACAACAAAAAACTTAAAGTCAACCAATAAACTTAAAGTCATTGCAAATAAATCACAAAATACCTGGTTAACGTTTAATAAGAGGGAAGGGCTAGGTGATTTTGCAAAAAATGTAACATAGAATGAAAAAAGTTAAAACCTCTTCTCGATCAAGCTAATAGACTAAAACAAAGGAAGGAAGAGAGATTTTTAATGAAGTCGTTCAGGCTGAACGATAACAGAAGCGACACTGATACCTCGATTCAGTGTGAATTTATTCTGTAGACTCTATTTGCATCTTCGTAGTCAGTGTTTGTGATTATTTTTTTTTTGTGAAAACATTTGGAGAATGGCTTTGAACCAATTCTTGTCTTCTTTCGTTGCTAGTCGAGGTATTTTTCGATTATTTTCATGTATTTTCTCAAGTAGTCTACAGTGCCACCACACGATCCGCGGCCTGACCCAAACAAAAACTGAGACAAATTTTGTGATTGGCCTGTGTAGTCGCACAGATTATGGAACTGAATCAAAATTTGCCGTAAAGAACTCATCGTCCTTAACAATTTAAAGTATAAACATTGTGTTAATAAGTCACGTGATATGTCACGTGACCATTTTGCAAACAATTTAATATGATTGACAAATTGGAGGCCGGTTTGAAAAAAGAAATCGCGCAATAACATCATTTTTCTCATTCATATTAAATATTTTTTAACACTTCACGTCTGGAATGACCGTCCATTGCGCTTCAATAAAAATTATGAGAGTATACATCATTTTTAATGCCCAAATTTAACCTTGAATTATCAATTTTCAACTTAATTCGCGTGCATTGATTCCAAACGTAGAAAGTTTGGTATGTTTATCCTCTATAAGAAAAGGCAATTCATTAATTCAAACAAAGGAAATTCGCCACCTACTAGACACCTATACCCACCGATACCCTTCAAATTGGCACGATTACTGGTCACGCATAACGACGGAAAGTTGAACCTGTTAGGCGAGTTATCCCTTGCAGAGCGTTTACAAGGCAGGTTGGGTAACCCTCTTGCTAGGGTAACCCTAGCACTCAATTCTAAACTTAAGTCTTTTTTTCTTGGTTTAAGCACTCTTTAGTTCTCCTAATGCTTGTGTGTAGTTTTTCGCTTCTTTCGCTTTTTTTTCTTTTTTCTTGTTTATTCTTGCATTACTTTTTCTCACCTTTTTTTTTCTTTTGCACTTACACGTTCAGCCTTTTCTATTTTTATCCTATTTTAATGATTAATGATTATTTTCTATTATGCGTACTTAGAGTTTAATTTCCGATGTCAGCATTGTAATTATTAATTAGGTATTATAATCTTAAAAGGTGGTCCTATTCATAAGTCTTATTGGCTTTCTTGGGCTTCCTTGCCTTATTTTTTAATTTTTCTATTTTGTGTATATGGCAAAAATGACAATAAATAAATAAATAAATAAACAGGTAGGGTTACCCTAGCGCTAGGAAAACCCTACCTGCTTGGAAACACGTCATGTGAAAAAAGAAGAAATGTATACCCTAATACCCGAACAAGAGGGTAACCCTAGCACCAGCGTTACCCTAGCACTCGCTCATTTCTTCTCTTTTTACGTAACGTGTTTCCAAACAGGTAGGGTTTTCTTAGCGCTAGGAAAAAGCCTACTTGAGTGCTAGCGTTACCCTAGCAAGACGGTTTACTTATCTGCCTTGTAAACGCTCTGCTAGGAATACCTCGCCTACCCGGGACGACTTTCTTCCGTCATGCGTGACCAGTAATCTTGACAATTTGAACGGAACTATTCAATTTCTGAGCTAAATTATGAAAATATGAACGATCTAAGGTATTTTCCGCATACGATGATAATATTTTAACGTGTTTTCCATAGAGAACTTATTTCAAATCTTGGAGGTTACAAAGACTGTCACGCATGACGAAACACGTCAGCAAAGCTGGTTAAGTTGACCCGGGTGACAGGGTAACCCTACCTGTGAAATTTGCTTGTAAACCAGAGCTAATTTTAACCCTCTTGCTGAGGCAACCCTAGCACAAGGGCCGGTATACAAGGAGAGAAGGTTACCCTACCTCATCACAGGGAATGAATTGTTCCTATTCACTTGTCGTCCTTAAAATTCAAACTACAAAACTGGGGCAGCTGAAGGCTAATTTTCATACAATATTTTGAAACGAAAGGGTTCTTAGTTTTGTGATAGAATACGCCTGAATTTCTAAGGTTTTGTGTTACGCGGCATTTTCATGAAGGCCGTGAGAACTGACAAGTAGTATTGGTTAAAAAAATGACCTATTTCGGGACATTTTGCTTGCTAAACAGTTCATGTATCAGAACAAGGCTCTTAGCAGCGTTGAGTCCCACTTGCTTGGAGATAAGATACGAAATGAGGAGGCGATTAGACCGGGAGCGGTCGTCCTTCTTTCCTCAGAGCCACGCGCAGCGAGCGAAAAAGTACAACTATGCTCTCGATATACTGTAACTCAAAAGAAAAATAAGACCGCTCGCGGTCTAGGAAGTATAGGAGGCAGTCAATTCTACACAAAACAGGATTTCCTCGCTGAACGTTTTTCAATTCCTACTTTGTCGGCGGTCGAGTATTCCTTAGGACATTTATTTTTTTTTTATCGTATTCTACGATTTATGATATTTCAATCATCCCCGAAAATAAACCGTATGCTCATCACGAGACTCATTTGCATACAAGGAAAGTTTACACCATCCGGCCAGTTAGCCTCATCATCGAAGTTTTGCTCATTAAAATTCTTCATTTTTTTTTCGACCACTGAAGTAATCACTTGTTCCAAAGTAATCAATGCTTTCAAGCGATAAAATTCGTGGACCGATCCGTTCCAGAAAAGCTTGACATGTGATTGCTATTCTATGAACATACATGAAGTGCTGCAAGTAGAGTGCGTGACAGTCAAGTAAAGTTTATCGGTGACACATATGTAACGTTGGACGGGTAGTTGAAGTTGCTTCCGGTAGTTAACAATTATTCCTCGAGCCCGAATGGGCTCTGAGTCAATAGCCCATGAGGCCGAAGGCCGAATGGGCTATTGATTCAGAGGCCATGAGGGCGAGAGGAATAATTGTTTTAGTAAAATCTAACTAGTTGGTCAAAAAAATCGAGAATAAAAAAACTTTAGCTAGTTAAAGCTATTCTTTAATCCTTTTTTACCGCCAAAAACCCCGCGCTTTTCGCTACTAGTAGGCTATAACATATAGCCTAGTAGTAGCTCAACCAATCAAAACGCAGCATTGATAATAGACCACTAGTTGGATTTTACTAATAGTTGATATCTCGAGTATATATTTTAATATAAAAGTGCAACGCCGCTTGACATCTTAACAACTGCGAAAATCTATCAATTACTGAAATACATACAACAAAGTGAATCTATTTAACCGTAGAGTTCCAGTAATTAGGGACTTTAAGATAGGTCACTACGGTCGCCTGGGACGGTTGGATAGATGTCACGTCACGCAAAACACGCGTGACCTTTCACCGTCGTCATTCTGCGACGGTATGTTTTCGCCGGGTTTCTCGTCGTGCAGACATCGGTTAAACCGATAAGAGTTCATGCATACTCATTGTCACTTTTCTCATAAAACTGAGTAGCCAATGGGTTAAATATGCGTTGGCTTGTGTTTACATTAATTTACCTATCGGTGAAATGAAAAAAAAGGCGAAAATGTCTGGGTTCATGCATAACTTAGCTCGCGGCCAAACGGCGACTGCTTGTTTTCTACCTGGTGTCGTCCGCCACGGCAGAGGAAAATTGCCGAAAAGAAAGGTAAGGCCCAGTTCAAACGTTGATCTTTTCATGTACCGAACTTAATACCTATTTAGGTCGACCCAAATGGTTGGAGGTTGATTCAGACGTCGAACTCGTTTCATCTTCACGGTGTTCAGATTTTTTCAGGGTACTTTTTTTTACGAAAACGCTGAAGGCACTATAAAGGTCCGTAGCAAGAGGTAGGGACCAACTTATTTCGAATTTTTTTTTTCTCGTTCTTAAATGTCATATTTTTGCATCTTGTTAAATACACAGTCCAGAGTACGAATAAAATCTTCAATGCCTAACTGGAAAATTTTCCAACAGCGCGCGAGGGAGAGCCACGTTAAAGACAATCGAAGCATCAACAATTGTTTGCAAAAGCTTGCCTACCGCGGATAGATCCACTTCTTCTTCAGCGAGTTTTCTTATTCTTTGTGGTTTGAAGTCACTGTGGTTTGTTAAAACGATAACATTTACCACATTTCACGCCTAACGAAGAGTTCGAGAATGACCTCTTTTTTAAGTCATTGACGTCAATAGTGGTAATTGTGCAATTTGGATCGTTTTGATGTCAGAGGGTCAAGAGTATGTAATTAAGTCACGTTCATAATATTCAGGGAACCTTAAGATAGACCTTACTTGTCTCCGTCCTTACCTTTACGGGCATGGTTCCTTTACCCGTACCTGTAGAAATTCAATTCATACTATACTATAAAGCTTCTTAAATCAGGCACCAAAGAGACAAAGCCAAGTGTCCGCTTTACGGAGGGACTGGGATGGAATTGATGTCAGTGGGTCGAGAGTATGTAGTAAAGTCACATTCGTAGTATTGGGAACCTTAAGACAAACCTTTCTTGTCTTCGCACGGGTTTTATCCGTACTCGTAGTAAATATATGCTATACTGTAACAGTCCTTAAATCGGGCACCAAAGAGATAGATCTGTGTGTTCTCATCACGGAGGGACTTGAATGAAATTGGTGTCAGTGGGTCGAGAGTATGTATTTAAGTCACGTCCGCGCGTAGTATTGGGAACCTTAAAGATAAACCGGTCGAACATTTTTCAGCTTATTTCCCACGTACATGAAAGGCGACCATGTGGTAATGGCATCTTTGCTCTAACCGGTAGCCCGGCTGTTTCTCGGCGGTGTAAGAGGTAGTTTTACCGTAGTTATGTTTACCGTGGTACTGCTCTTTTAACCGTAGCCGTGGTAAAATAATACTGTTACAAATCCTAAATCGGGCACCAAAAAGACAGAGCTTGGTGTCCGCATTACGGAGTTGTCCTTAATATTGAGACAGGAATTGGAGAAAGTTAATTTCTAAAGAGTTTCAGTTTGTTTCCAGAAGAACAGTGTGGAGTCGATACAGTCATGTGATACTTATCAGCGGAAACGACGTGGCTGTCAATAGGCCTCGGTTTTCTTTCTGGCTCAAATCCCTTGCGCAAGATATAAGAGTATGCGTAGAATAGGTCAGTGGACTTCAGCAGAGCACATTTCATGTAAGGAGCGACATACGAATGCAAACGTTGTTCATAGTAAGGCCACGATAAAAGATAGCAAGAGTACATTTTGAAAGTGGTATAGTTCATGGACTATACGAGAGACCCATTTTCAAGTGAACTGTTCCGAGTTAATCTTTTATCGAGAAACCTTGTATATTAAGTGCGCTACCTACTGATTTTGAAGCGCTAAGAGAATGACCTATATTAACTGATAAAACTGAAACTGTTGGATACGTAAACAGTTCGAGCAACTGGATCAGCGGTTAAATGCAACAGAGTGTTTCTGATCAACACAACAGCCTTATGGAAGAAGAAACGACAAGAGAATTCAGTACTTCAATCGCCAGCTTTTATCATCATTTATGCAATTATAATTGAATCGCGTATCTAGTGATCAATGTCATATTTAGATGTTGTTGTTATTTCAGTGTTTAAAAGAATGCGATGCCATTAGGAAATTATGTGGGGTACGGAATTAGAGGATGAACCACAACTACCTAAACTATATAATACTGTTTTCAACACTTGACGAAGGATTGTCCTTGACTACTAAACTTTGAAACAGACTGATTCTCATCAACACAAGAGTCTTGTAAAAAATACCAGGATATGCCTGCTGTACTTGAGCTTAGTTCAGCAAATTGAGTACATCAATCAACTTGTGTGTAACTATGTTCTTTCTCTCAATCTTTGCTTTCGTTTTGATGACCCTCACTGATTTTTTTCTTTTTCTTTTTTTATAACCTCAATTATCGTCAAACAGTACTAGTTATGTAGAGTGGTCTGAAACCGTAGTATTCACGCAATCATCGTTTGCAGATGTTTATGCATCTAAATTGTTCTTATTTCGATATACGTTGAAAGCTATGATTTCTTTGATCATCATGAAGCTTACTCACGGGAGGGTGTAATTTGCAGGTTGCAGGTCAGAATTTGAAGAACGATTTAAGCCGATTTTGAAAAAAAAACCGACCGTCTGCAACCTTCATTATTATGGCCATTTTATAACTGGGCGCGCCACAGGCTGCCCAGTAACAACAAAACTGGCAAAGACATAAGCCACTTGAGGTCTCTTGATATTTCGCATGGAGAAACTGTCCTTGCCAAGCCATCCTTTGAGTTCGTCACCGAAACTTTAACCTAGCCTATTTTACACAACAACAATGATAACGATCCAATTTCTGGTAAAAAAAATATTCACTCAAAATATTTCTGTCTCACTAATTTGAAGACTAATTCAGGTCGCGTAGGTGACCAGGCTGGGTTCCCTGTGAAACAGCTGTCCATGGCTGCCACTGCCTGGGTGATATGGTTGTGCGCATACGTAAGGTACTGGCCATACCGTGGAGTTGGTAGGTGTGCTTCATTGCTGTCAGTTAGTATTGGGTTCCCTGTGCCGGATACCATCCACTTTTGAGGGATCTTGGATGTAAATATGTATGTATGTAAGTATGTATGTACCGTCAATCGATTCAGAAAGGAAACCATATGAACACTTGACTATCGATAAAGTGCGATGAAGAAAACTTAAAGCCGCGGAGAAATCCTGTTTCGTATAGAAAGCCACGTGCACGTTTTCGCGGGCGAAGAGTTTGAAAGCAAGGGCAGGTAATACAAATTTCCGTAAATTATAGCGATATGTTTCTCAGAATATTTGAAGCATTCCTGGAACTTTACAGTGAACTGATGTTTTGGCTAGATTGCACATTCAGGGTTTCTTGTATTTATTACCGGAGCCCAGCCGAAGGCGGGCACCTGTCTTAAAATGCAGACGGTTTCTGTCGTTTTTTCAACGTTACATTGTTAGGGATATATCGCTGACTGAGATATATCGCTGGCTCGTTACTTTTGCTCGCTCATTGAAATCTTATCCGCCATTTTGAAAAGCACGAGGCATGGAGGACAGTCAAGAGAAAGGTTGTAGCTTTTTTTTCATGGATAAATTGCTGCAGTTGTTAAGAGCTTTTCTGAAAAGTGTGGCAATGTTTGTTCTCTCTTGGTAGTAAAACGTCGTCTATTTTACGATAGAAGCGAAGATTGAAAGCGATTTCTTTTTAAACAAGAATCACTTCGTGAATTTTACCGGGGCCACGTGGAAGGGTAGTTTCCATCAACAAGTTTGTCGGGCGACATGAAAATCTTTTTTATTGCAAATATTCTTTAGACTGATGAAAACTCACTAGGATGAATTCTGTAACTATATTTTGCAATACACAGGGATCTCATTTATTGATAAGTGGTAAATATAGTCGCATTAAACCATTCCGTGTGCAAACTACTCGAATTAATATTTATATGGTTACAGTTGTTGCTCCCTACTTCAAATTCTGACAATAGCACAGGGTACCCGCGTGTTTAAAAATTGTTAATATGACCAAATTAAATTTACTTCTTTTGGATATCGTTGTAAGAAGCGGCCTTTTCATTTAGATTTTATGCCAATTCTTTGATACAGATCTAAAGAAACAATCGCCCGCACCGCCAACATCTATTGATTGTAAACCAAGTTCACCTAATCTTGACTGTATCAAATTCTCAGAGGAAATAGGAGAGGTCAACTGCATTGTTGAGCTGTGATTTTGCATAAAAGGTCTAATTATTACTTCATGATGATCAGTGTTGTATTGAGTAGGTCCTGGATTCTTCTCAACATCTTTACTTAGTTTGAAATTCACATATGACTCACACAATTGCAAGAAAACAATGATAAATATCGATGTGCTTTACTTTTAGTTTCATCATCGTGTGATAATGCGTGCCTGCTAAAGAAAGACAACAAATAAGCTTTCTTGGGTATAGCCATTTTATTTAAGTTAATTATCTTTGGATCGCGTTTGTTATTACATTTATATCGTGCATGGCGGAAAGTTTTCTCACCTTATTAACATAGTGATGGAGCTTTGAAGACTTCGGTATCTCAATCGTTGAAATCTTTTTGAAGACAAATTTCTTCAACATGCTATTCTTCTTGTTGGGACCTCTTCTGGAATTCTGCTCGGTTCACGAGCACGTCTAGATCGCCTTGTAGCACGTTTTTTAAGATGATATAAAGTTAGCTTTGATAAGTGTTCGCTTTGATTCTCGATAAATTTCACGATGGAAGGTTCACTCAATGTAGATAGCTTTGATAAGTCGCTCTTATTCTCGATAAGTTTGACGATGGAAGGTTCACTCTTAAGTGATCGCTCGTAAATTTGTCTCTCCAAATATTCACTCTTAAATTTTCGCTCATAAACTAGTCCATAGTAAAGGTTGGGGAACAAAAAGCTACAATCTTTCTCTTGAATGTCCTCCATGCCTGCCCTCCAGTGCTTTTTAAAATGGCGGATAAGATTTCAATGAGCGAGCCAAAGTAACGAGCCAGCGATATATCTCAGTCAGCGATATATCCCTAACAATGTAACGTTGAAAAAACGGACCGTCTGCATTTTAAGACCGGTTCCCGCCTTCGGAGAAGGCTGGGCCCCGGTAATCAGTGGATACGCGAAGCGTAATGAATGAGTTGTCTTGGTTCATGTCGAGTTGCTTTTATGTTACATGCACAGTTGCGTTTCCGGCATTTTGACTCTGGTTTTTTCAAACATAAATAATCAGAATCTTATATTCGATATAAACTGCAACTTATTAAAAACTCATTCAAACTACATGATAGGCTATTTTATTTCTGCATAAGCACTTCACTTTCCAATGGAAACTACTAGTTGTAAGCACATTCTTCATAACCAAATTTGGAAGATGTTCTGTTATCCCTGAGCCAGGCCACCGACGTCAATAATGGGATAAATTAAGAGAAAATTGTGGACGATTGACGTCACGCAAAAAGCGGTGACTTGGCTCAGCTGTTTCTGGCAGTCCGGAGCTGGAGAAAATGACGGAAGATTTCGCTCGTTACGTAAAGAACTACTGCCTTAAAAACACTGCAAAAATGCACAAACATGCCACTGGACGGTTGACAACTGCTATGTGGAGAACATCTAATGGTCAGAAATGAGGGGGCTATGTCACGCTATTTGCTATCTTTTGGAATTCCAAAAATACTAGTCACATTTTTGTTTTTGAAGACTAGATTTATACATTGAGATTGGGTTCTGTCGCTACGGATGGTAGGATGGACATGGATTGAAACTGGAAAAAGCTTTTTTAATGCCTTAATTTTATGCCTGCAAAAATCTCCCCCCCCTCCAAATATTATGGTTTGTGTTCCTTGATGAAATTTATTGTATGCTGTATTATCAGATAACTTTCACAAGGGTAGGTAGTCGCAAACAACCTTTTTGCTCGACTAAACCTGATTAGCCCGGCAGAGAGGCGTTCTTTGTCGTAAAAGCTAATAATTATTAATGATAAAATGTATGATAAAACAAACCTCTATCCAGAGGAAGATCTTTGCCACAGTTATAAATAGCATAAAGTGCAATCACGCTTCCACGAATTCAAGTTCAACTGTCCATACACTTTTATCTTATATAAGGAAGTACCCCCACGGGGTTGAGTTTTGAGGTAAGTTACATACATTCCTCAAACGTAGAGTTTGACAACGTTCACTGAAGTATGCTCCGACCAATCAGGTTTGAGCACCCATAACCAATCAGTGAGTGTAGAGTCACGTTATATTGTGTTCGGGATTTTTCGAACAATGACTCGCTCGCTCAGCTTTAAGGTGCCTAGAGTATTTGTTTGCATCTTTGTGTCAATTCTTTATTAATTTATTCTTTAATAGCTAACTCCTACAACTCACCACTAAATTACGAGCACCTCCTAATAAGCTATTACTAAACTCCTTACCAACTAACAAGCCGACTAGTAGCCGTGAAAATAGCCAAAGCTGGACATGTTTGGGTTAGCTGACCGTGAGAATAAAAACAAGGCACTCCTGGTGTGGTTATTGTTTTGGAATCACCGATTGACCTACACGGCTGCTTTCGGCAATAAGCTGCAAACCAATCAGAAACACTGGTTAACAAACCCAAACAGGAACTTCAATTCGGGACTTAAAAACCCAAGATCAGATTTAACCTCCTAAACATGACCACCTGTGTGTATCATTTATCTGGCAAGGACCAGATAAAAATGTTCAAAATGGAAAGTAAACATTTGGCAAGCTAAGCATAATTAAATTCAAGTACAGACGAAATCAAAAGAACAAAACAGGAAAACACCCATATGGACAAAATCCTGAGTAGCCTTGACCCACTCAATGATTTACATACACGAACTTAAAAGATAAGAGTAAAAATAACCTTCGATTTCTCTTGGGACGACTGTAACACCCAGGAGAAATTGGAAACAACGGTTAGGCAAACGTTTTGGGGGGTAAACAAGGTGCATTATGATCATTGTGAAAACGCTGAATTCTTTGTATTCGTTTTAAAAGACAGAAACAACAACAACCACAAAAATGTCCCCGCAACTTTCCTATTTAAATACACCGTGATTTCGTTTCTGTTACATGTCCTCGATACACGTTTGTTTCTGTTCCGAACGGCCGTTTTACGGCATTGAACGTCGCTGTCAAATGTCCCTACAATTGAGCCCCGGTGACTTCCAGCAGTATCTTTTTAATGGCCATGGGCCTTTTTTCTTACACTGTTTTTATTCTAACTGTTTTCTTTTTCTTCACTATTATGCTTATACCGTAAAGTTCCGAAAGTAACGACCCACTTCACTTTACTTTATACCCATCTGCTATCGCTACTTTCGGGCTGTTGATATTTCAGACGACTAAAACTTATACTCAACATGGGCACTTCAAAAAAATAAAATCGCAAAAAATGTGAAAAGAGTACTTTTTGAAAAAAGGTAATCTATATCCTGTACTTTAAGGGTTATGAATAGGAATATCAAATAATCATTATTAATAAACCTCGGATCAGTGTGGCATTTAATTTGTTCAGGATATCTATCATATCCGTTATTTTTTGCAAAAAAGGAAATTAGTTTTGAGGTCTCTACTTTCGGAGGGTCGTTATTTTCAGGGGGATCGCTAATTTCGGGATTTGCTAACACCTGTGACATGTTATCGCTACTTTCGGAGGTTCGCTTCTGTCGAGGGAACGTTACTTTCGGAACTTTATGGTAGTTAGCAATACTG
>JBBMOI010000008.1:6967500-7122500 GCA_038088405.1 Porites divaricata
TGTGTGCAGACCCCCTCCCCTCAATAAAAATCGGAGGGGAGGGGGGTCTGTACACAGGCTTCAAAGGGGCATTGCGTTACTGACGTTTCCGGTAAATAATGATTTGCATACATGTAGCTTACATTTTTTATTATATTCACGGCTTTTAGACTCAAATATTATCAGAAGCTTGCAGGCTACGCCTGACATTAAGCCTGAACATTAATTATTGGCTGATGAAGAACAACATAAGAATAACACCATCAAATTTACGCGAGCATGAAAAGAGTCGTTGATGTTACATCAAGTGACTGAGAACATCGCGTCTGAGCATGGAACCCTGTAAAAACTAAAACTGCCGTACAGCATGCAGGCAGGAGTATATAAAAATGTTTTCTACCCTTCATTTGTTTTTCATTTGGCGAATACTTAAGCGTCTTAGTAACATGTTATGCATATAGAGGGAACATTGTATTCTATAATACTCACATGAGAGAAGACTCTTTGGATTAATGCACAAGACCGCGTGCTTCGAAGTAGAACCTGAACCAGAACCTTTCAAAGTACATAGCAGTCACTGAGGAGTCATACCCATTTTTGATTCGTGATAAAAGCAACATCTACGTGTTCAGACAATCCAAACAGTTGAAGTGTACTTTTGTTAGATCGTAAGAAACAGTAAAATCAAGCGCACCCGCAGTCACAGCAACCGCCGGTTCAATAATTTGAAATGAGCAAAGGACAAATGACCGTTTGTTTATCACGTGCATTTGTCACATCACCGGGGCGCGAAGTCGTGATTTTTTCAGTCGCGCGTGACATCTCAGAAATCATATGCCATGCATGTCCGGAATAATCTATAACAGAAAGATAACTATATATCGGAGTTTATTCAGATCTGAGCTTTGTTTCTTGATGCAATATATACGAGGTGAGATCTTAGCTTGGATAATTTAATTATTATGTAATTTCAAGGGCTTATTTGAGATAAACCACTGTTGACCTCGTGCATCCGGTTCTCGGCCCGCGGCTTCGGCTGTTTGTGAAAAATTTCTACTATATGAAATTACAATGCGATTTTAAGAAGTTTCTTTTAAAAAACTTATGGAATGTCCCGTAACTGCATTAAATGAATCGCGCCTAAAATCTACACAGAGATTTTCGCAGAGAGCTTGCAGGCAATCAACATTTAGGAAGGGATTGATCTTTTATCGGCACACTGTCACGTGTCAGTTACGTGTTGTCATATTGCAGTCAAAGCTAAAATCTATTCCTAATTTTCTTCTCTTTTTTTATTTAATTTAGATTTAATTTTTTGCTCAGCTTCGAACTTTGTTGAGAGGAGAATCCGGTCACAATACGTGACAGCTTGTTTTAAGTCGCGGTTTTGCGTCATTTATGAGTTCGTGACACGATGAAGGCCTAAAAATTAACTTGGTGCAATTGTTACTTTTATAGTCTCAGTATAAGTATCCCAAAATACATTACAATTAATATTGCGCCTCAGTCGTATTAAGTAATAAGTACCTACTTTATAGTAGTTAAAATAAGGTCGGCGTTTGATGTCTTTAAGCACACTTTGAATAGTTTATGTATGATCTGTTTTTTTAGTCAGAGTGTTGTGTGCCCAAAATACAATTCAAATAGACCTCAAAACAGTGTTTAAGTAACCTATTTAAAAGTATTTAAAATGCGGTCAGTACTTAAGGTTTTAAAACATATTTCAAATAGTCTATTTGAACTATGTTTGTAACTTTGTGAGTGGATGCGTCTCAAAATACATTTTAGATACAACTCAAAACAGTGTTAAAGTACCCTGTTTAGAAGGATTTAAAATACGGTCATCATTTAGGCTCTTAAAACATATTTCAAATAGTCTATTTGAACTATGTTTGTTACTTTGTGAGTGCATGCGTCTAAAAATACATTTTAGATACCATTCAAAACAGTGTTAAAGTACCCTGTTTAAAAGTATTTAAAACACAGTCAGCATAAAAGCCCTTAAAACATGTTTCAAATAGTCTATTTGAATTCTGTTTGTAACAGTGTTAGTGGTTCTATGCCCAAAATACGTTTTAAATACCCTATTTTAATCATATTTATTAAACAAAATACATTGTAAATTGATGAGAGAGGTTTTCCTTTTGATGAAATACAATTTAACTACACTCAAGATATATTTCAAACAGGGGCGAAAATTTAAATTTTTTTGTCCAATAGGATTAAAATACAGGAAAATAGTGTTCAAATACTGAAAATACATTTTAAACACTTTAAAATCAGTTTCAAAATACATTTGGTTTGGTAAGGGAAGTTATGTAGTAAACAAACAGGAATACAAGTTTTCCAAAGAGAGCATTCAATCAAAAGCGGAATTGACGTAAAAATTCAACCAACATATTTTAAAATCAAAGACATAGATTGTATTTCTGTTGTCCCTTCGTTTGATACAAATTTTAATCAAACTGCAAGATAATTTGTCAAGACAACGCAGCTGTCATCTTTGTTTACACGCCGGCGTGAAGACCAGAGTCGTGAGATGTTTTGTTGGAAAGTTTTCCCGACCAATTATCTCTGAATTCAAGATCAGAGATCAGATTTAAAAAGTTATTTTCGTTTGCCTTTCGTCGAAAGTCAGTTTCGTGCTAATAAGCAAACCAAAGGCAAACAATTTAACGAGCCATATGAAACTGACACATTGAAAACATGTCTTAAATCCGTGACAATTTCGCACAAGAATTAAATCTTTTGATCATGAAATTAAAGGGTCGTTTGACCTTCTTTACCAGCATATGAAGACTTCCACATTTTCATAGTGTAATAACAACTTACATTTTCCTTGCGAACGTAGCCAAAACGGAGCTGGGCGTTTTCAGCAAGTTGGATTCGCAGAACATGTATTTATAGCAACTCAATGGTTGCGTGACCAATTTCTATTTCCGGAATTGAGAGCGGAAGTTCATGTGCACGGACTTTTTGTAACTGGAAAATCATGAACCCTTTATATAATGGTGCTGCTAAACATTTCAATTAACGAGTCTTTTTAGTTTCAATATCAATTTTAACATTTTGTACGATCAGCTATATTCTACGGCGAGAAACCACGTAAACCATCTTCAAGATAATCTAGCCTCTGAATCATCAAAAGTGTCAAAGATGAAACACAACAAGTTTTTACTCTTCTACTAAAAGCTTTACCCCAAATCGAACTAGAAAATGTAAGTGATTAAATGCAGGTGCCACGACTAATTCTCTGCTTTGTACAAGAAAGACGTTGCCACATCTCAAGTTCGGAAAAGCTAACACTTGACTTTGACCATCACCACCTAGTTTCTTTTTTTTTTTTTAAACAATTCAGCCGGTAATGGTCTCCAGCTATGAAAAGGGTAAGAACATTATTGCCTCAGTGGGTTAAACGGGATCACCCAGACATGACCGGTCACGGATAATAAATTCCTCGATAAACTAATTTTAACAAAGAGTAAGTGGTTTTTATGCGCATTTTCCGAAAAAAAGAAATCCAAATTACTTGGCAACGTGATCGACTACGCCCTCCAGCCTCTAGTGTTCGAGAATTGTAACTAACGATTCCCACCACTTTCTTAACGTGTAGCTCCAGTTTTCCTGTATCAAAGCAAATGCGAAATCTGCTCGGAATGGTTCCCGAATCATTACAATTTGCAGGTGAAACTGGTGTTCATTGACTAGTGCCAGTCCTCTTCTAGCTAAAGTTTTCGTCACGACGAGACGCATATGACTTCTTTCCATTCCTTTAACTGTTTTTACAAGAAGAGTATTATTAGCCACTGTAGACCTACAAAGGAAGAACGGTTTGCTCTCTGTCCAGTGGGCGATTCAGCTCGAAGGATTTGTCGATGAAATAGAGCGTGGTTGATCATGTGATGCAGTTAAAATAATTTTAAAAATGAAATTGGAAGATTCCTTATGATTGTTCTTAAATCGTTAGTCACGGGATAGCTTGAAAAAACTTTACATTAGACCATCCCCCTTTTAAAATTCTGAGTAATCTTTAAATCTACTTGAAGATGTACAAATTCTCCGTTTGTGGGCGTGGCTGTGATTCTTTTTCTCTTCAGACTTAACTAATTTATAACAACTTGTTACCGTTTCCTATAACACTTTTCTTTTTGTTAGCTTTCCCCTGGCTTTTATCGTAAAAGCTACCGGGATGATTTTGACGAGACACTTTACAACCCCAGTCAGTCGTCACTCTTTGAAGAGTGTCTGTAAAAAGTTCTATAGACCGGACACACCGTTAGCATCAAACAGAGCCGTCAATTTCAGTTTACCTCAAGTAAGACGTTCTCGACATCACTGACTATTTCGTAGGTTAATCTCTACATATTCTGGTCAGTCTTGCTAGTTTTATAGCCACACCTGGCCACAACGCCTTCAATAATTTCCAAGTACGGCTGCTTGCGCTTGCCAGTTATCGATGCTACATCCAGTTCTAAGGCTGAACAGATGTTCTGCAGTGTTCGTATCCAAAACTTCGCCAGCCTAGACTGACCCTTCGATCTCACAGATGTTGTATGTTTCGTACATGATGGGAGGCTGAAGAGCTAATGCTTTCGTTACTTCGTTGGACATTTTTTCGATTGCTTTCTCCGTTATCAGTTCATTTCTTTCTATACGTTCATTTCTTTGCTGACAAGCGAGAAAAAAATCCTGCTATTTGTAGTTGTGTGAAGTGCACTTGTCGAAGATATTAGAGCCATCACTATGCTTTACTCTTCGCATTGCTTTGGGACGCTCGACATTCTTAATCAAATTTATTTGAAAAAAGTGATAGCGACGACGTTTTTATTTTTTCACAAGGTTTATCCCAAGGGCAACACCGCATTTTTTTTTGTTTCCTCAGGTAATGATTTTTGTATAGCGATCATATTTGTTACTCTTTTGCCTTTATTCGTTCTTTAACAGGTTTCTGTTTGTCTTTCCTTCTTTTTTTACTCTGATATTTAATTTAAAAAATCGCTAAGATCCACTAGTCACTTGTTCCATGTTCCAATCCCGTTTTTTGTAGTTGTAGATTTCATTTCACTTGAATGAAGCGGTATTCCACAACACCCACATGATAACATATGTTTTTGACTTGAGGTCTCTTGGTTCCGCTTTGGTTTGCTGCTCAGTTCAAAACTAATGTTGCGGCAAAGAAGACTTACGAAAGGCAATCTAAGACCATTATGAGGAAAATGGAAGCAGTGAATACGCACAACAAAAACCAACCTCCAAAGCATGCAAAACAAACCATGCCACCGTTACGCTGTCATGTCGTGGGAAATGATTTTGACTTGGTTCACGAACGAAACGAGACCTGCAGAAATACAGTTTTCTTCATCATTGATTTGAAGACAAAAAGGTTAGATTCTATACGTTAAAACAGACCTCGACTTACTGTATTCTGCTTAACTTTTTAGGTGCTTCTGTCAATTGTAATGTGCGTTGCAGTGTCATGTCACGCGTGGGACAAGTTGAAACACGGAAATTTATCCAATTCTAGAAATCGATTTCTTCGCTCTGAATCATTTCCCCAAAAAACCCTTTGGAACTGTAAAAGAACAACTCTTTGACTTTGAGTCACTAGGTTTTCAACGAATTATATGCAGTACCACAAGCTCAAATAACAGGCTAATTTTAGATAAGATTTCTTCTCGATAAAAATAGGTCGGGCAAATTAAATTAGATTTTAAAAGTAAATAGCGGAGAATTGATAAAAATTGCTTTAACGGTATTTTTTTGACATTGTTCAACAATATGTGGTAGATTTCATTGCTCTAGAGTGTTTTATTTTGTAACGCGAGGCGTCGTAAATCGCCCTAAATTTCACATTGAAAAGGCGGCGTTTTCACAAAATTCAGTGATTATCGATTTTCTCGAAAACTAATCGATATTTAGCCAAACGAACTATGCAGTGTTTTGTTTTACATTAAGGTCTACCTACCATGAGATTATGAGCCAAATTGATTTTTGAGCTGTTGCCACGAAATTTTGAAAATGTTTGATTTTTGGTAACATTTGCTCTTAAATTTCCACGTATGAAAGTTGGGTTTTGAGCTCTATGTCCTGCGCTCCGCAGGGGATCAATCTGAGATTGGATATGCCTAAAGTAACCGTCAGTATAAGAAGTTCCCTGTGCTGAAATGTCACGGGGCAATGACACATCTGTGCCAATGCTCTGATTAAGACTACCACGACGGGACATGTCTTGGGTGTGTCTCGCCAATACCTCATCAGTTAAACCATCGCGTTCTCGATCAGTTGCAGCTGATGGTCTTCCTACATCTGCAAGGGCATCTTGCAGTGACAAAGGAATATTTTCCGCAATGCCACCTTGGGTTTTGGATGTGTTCAATGAACATTGGTCGTGATACTGTTCACGTAAGTGCTGTGAGCATGCAGCACTTTCGTCTTGTGATCTGTTTTGAGCTTCTTGCATCTTCTTTTCCCTTCTCACTCCACTTTTCGCAGCTCTCTGTTCTCTTATCTTCCATTCTTGGCAGTTAATTTTTCTTTCAAACTGTCCACGTTGGTCCCTTCCCCTTGAAGTTCTTTCAACACGTCGTCCTTGAGAAAGTGATGAGTCATTTGAGCTGTCTACAGAAGAAGCACCGAGCCGTGGGTCAGGGGATTCACTTGCTATCTTCACCACCTCTGGACGACTTTTATTGCTGACCTGCTTTGGTTTAGCACCTTCACTCACCCAGTCTCTTGCCCCCAGTGGTCTATTACTTGCCACTTTTTCCTCTAGAAAGGCACCTTGCTGTAACAAAGGAGTGTCTTCCACAATTTTGTTACTCTGGATGCTGAATGAAGATAATGCACCTTGGTTGTCATAATTCTCACGCAGTTGCTGAGAGCATGTAGTTCCCCCCCGTTGTTGTGGCCAACTTCCAGCTTTGCGTACAACCCTTTCTTGTTTTCTTATCCATTCTTTGGCTCTCCGTTCACTGTTTCTTGCAACAAACTGTTCACGTTTCGCCTCCTCCCTCAATAATGGTTTAACCAGGAGGTCTCTTCAAACTCGGAGCTCTCTGTCGACTGTTCTGAAACAGTATCAGCATTTTCTTCCAGCGATGTCCCTTTAGATTCTTGCATCTTCCTTTCCTTTTTCTCTCCTCTTTTTCCAGCTCCCTGTTCTCTTATTATCCATTTTTGGAAGTTTATTTCCCTTTCAAACTGTCCACCTTGCTCCCTTTCGCTTGATGTTTTTTCAACATGTTGTTCTTGAGAAAGGGATGAGTCATTTGAGCTGTCTACAGAAGAAGCACCAAACTGTGGGACAGGGGGTTCCCTTGGTATGTGCACTACCTCTGAGAGACCTTGCTTGATGACCTGCTGTGATTTATCACTTTCACTCTCCCAGTCCCTTGCCCCCAATGGTCTATTACCTGTCACTTTTGCATCTAGAAAAGCACCTTGTCGTACAAAGGACATGTCTTCCACAGTTATTTGTCACTCTGGGTGCTGGATAAAGATGATGTACTTTGGTTGTCATAATTCTCATGCAGTTGTAGTGAGTATGTAGTTCCCCCTTGTTGTGGCCGACTTCCAGCTTCCTTCATCTCCCGTTCTTGTTTTTTTATTCCTCTGGCTCTCTGTTCGCTGCTTCTCCCTACAACCTGTTCACGTCTCTCCTCTTCCCTCAATGACAGTTCAACGAAGGAGGTCTCTGAAAACACTGGACTCTCTGTCGACTATTCTGACGCAGCAGCATTTTCTTCTTCTGATCTCCTTCCAGCATCTTGCATGTCCCTATCATTCCTCTCGTCTCTTTTTCTAGCCGTTTGTTCTCTTGTCAACCATTCTTGGCAGGTCATTTTTCTCTCAAACTGTCCACGTTGCTCCCTTTCCGTTGAATTTCTTTCAACACGTCCTCCTTGAGACAATGATGAATCATTTGAGCTCTCTGCTAAAAAAGCATCAAACGGTGGGACAGGGGATTCACTTGCTATCTGCACCACCTCTGAACGACCTTTCTTGCTGACCTGCTTTGGTCTAGCACCTTCACTCTCCCAGTCCCTAGCCCCCAATGTCATTACTCGGTCCATTACCTGAGCTTTCACTGACGAAGATCTGTCACTTCTATCGTCAGCTTTGTCTCTGTAGTGTAGGAACCAGTCTTCGGATGTACGGATTTCTGTTTCCTTGCTGCCTAGCTCATCACAAAAGGGAACACTGTTTTGGACATCAATAAAGCACTTTTCTGCCTCTTTCACCATGCCCAAGGACTGCTTTAAGACGCCCAGAAAACTGCTCCAAAACATGACATCAGGATGATTTAATAGTTTTATGTGGCAAAATCAAGACCACTCCGCCTTAAATTTTGATTACATTTGCTGAATTCAATAAACTTTGATGCGAATCTCATGCAAAGTGAAAGTGATTTAATTTTAAC
This sequence comes from Porites divaricata, assembly GCA_038088405.1. NCBI lineage: Eukaryota > Metazoa > Cnidaria > Anthozoa > Scleractinia > Poritidae > Porites > Porites divaricata. Next base: position 6,975,899 of record JBBMOI010000008.1, read on the forward strand.
CATTCACTATAAACATAACTTGCACATAGTACATTCCATCATGCAGCGTCCCAGGGAAAAGGTAAGAGAACTTCTTATTTCTGTTGTCATAATTTTTAAATTATGATCATATTAAAACACGTTGAAAGAATGGTAAATATAAGCATTTGACTTCATCCTTTGCATTCATCACACACTCCAACCTTCACTGTTTTGGTACAATGGAAGCCTTGTAGTTTTCACTAATAAGTAACAAACATTCCAACATGCATACAATATTGAATAATCAGGTGTAAAAAATTTGGACATTATCCTTTGCATTTATCACATACTCCAACCTTTACTGTTTTGGGACAACATAAGCCTCGCGGTATTCACTTGTGCGATATGTGTGCCACATGTGACAAACATTCCAGCATGCAATATTGAAGAATTGAGTACAAAAAAGTTTGATTTCAATGCAAACATACGTGCATGCAGTTTAAGTATTGCTGCTAATTATTTTCCATGTTTTTTTTATTCCCAAAAAATTATCGCTTTTGCTGGGTAAGTCTTAAGTTTATCCAGTACTTTTTAGCAACCCGGTCAAATTTGTTGGAGAAAAAAACATAGCCCTGGTGATGGTAGTATAGTGACAGACGTGGACATCGTGGTACTGTAAAAACCTGTAAGTAAGAAATTAGTGGTTTAAGGACCTGCTGGTGGAAATTTGCCATTTTAATACCTGAGAATATAGGAACCTGTTTCGCCAACCAAGATCAAACAGGTTCTCATTTGTGGGTTACAGTCAAAATTATTATGATAAGCAAAAGGAGTTTGACTTTGAGATTGCAAATTTATTGTACCAAACTGTACATGTAATTACATAAAATAAAAGTCGGACTCCAAGTCGGGAGAAACCACAGGAGAGAAAAACGAATAAGACACAGGCCGATGCAAGGAAAACGATGCAACTTACTATTTCGATCCAGTTGTGTTATACCCACATTTGAATTTACTGCTTGCTTATTTTCCGTGATCGCCTAATTTGATGCCACTTGGCTGTACTGATTAATCACGTTAAATACAACGACTATATTTTTACGTGATCTTTTGGTTTGCACCTTGTCACGTGATGAATCACAACGTAAAATTCACTACACTCTAAAGGGAAAGGGCTTGCGGACAGGCAAAGTGACGAGACTGCAAAATGTATAGATATAAATCAGCAATGCTACTAGAGTATTACAAAGTAGGACTTACATTTATTCATTCTTATGTGATTCAAAATTATTTATTTACATTATTGTCAATTTCCTCGATAAAACTTGCAAGTCGTAATACAGCATAACTTATTCTTTTTTTTAACAAGGAAATTTGGCAAAAAATTACTTTAAATAATAACTTATGCTTTGTTTCGGTTTGACGCCTTTCCCACCTTCAAATTAGCATTGTATGTGTGGTGTAGTCATGAGACAAGGAGATACTCACACTTTCATTGCTTTCTACATAACGTCCTTTATTAACTGAACAACTATCTCTATCCTAATACAAATCATAATCTACTTTCACTTAGTATCAGTACTTTTACATTCGTGCTGTATTACTTTATCACTTAGTACACGTAGTTTCACTGATGTTGGTAATAGCATCATTACTATGGTAATCAATACACTACAGCCTTCCCGGGCGGATTCTAAGAATTTTCGAAAGATACATTTAACCAATCACAAGATCACATAAAATCAGCAAAATTTAATGTCAATAATATACAAAATTGTCACAGTCCTTAGTTAACTTTACAACTCGTCCTGACCCAGTGATGATGACCTGTTCATTCTGAGAGGCTTGCTCGTCAACACGACCAGAAGGTGCAGTGTTGTCACAAGCGTCAGAAACCTTAGCACTAAAGTCACTAGAATTGTTGGACTCCTTATAGCAGAAATTTCTACTTCGCCATCATCATCTATGCTCTCACTTGGCGCATGCTTTAAGTACTTTGCATTGCGAACCGAGGTGGTACCCGTGTCCACGTTGACTAGACTGAATGTGTCCCGCGCTTTGGTCTCAATGATAACATGCTTAGCCAAAGAGAATTTCGAGTCCAATTTGTTGGGCTTCATATTAGCACAAAACACGACATCGCCAACGCTAAAATAATTATGCGGGGACGCATGTTGGTTGGTGTCATGATAGTCTTTCAGTTTCGCTAGATATAAGCTACATTTTGATCGATGGTCGCGATCAAGTGCCGATGCTACTGTATTTGAGTTAGACTCAATGTGCGGTACCTTCGTACGAATTTCGTGATTGAACAACAGCATACTAGGCGATTTTCCACTAACTTGATGTGGACTTGCGCGAAAAGTCATAAGAATTTTCGGTAGTTCCTTTTGCCAGGACTTGCCTTCAGAGATCACCGCTCGAAAATGTGAAATCTCTCCAACTTTCCGTTACTTCGCGCATAGTACGGAGAAACACGAATATGCCTAATTCCACACGATTTGAGAAACGCTTCGAATTCCTCACTGATGAACTGTTTTCCGTTGTCTAAAACGAGTTCCTCTGGAAACCCAAATCTAGCAAAAATATCAGGTAGGGCCTTAATGACTTCGCGTGAAGTGATTTCTTTTAGGATGTACGCTTCGGGATAAGACGAATAATAATCAATGTAGGTCAAAATGAACTTTCCGTCGACTGGACCAACGAGATCCACTGCGCCTTTTACCCAAGGACCACGAGGTAGAGGCGTTGGCTGAAGCGGCGTGTATTTATTCAAAGGTTGATTCACCACGCATGCTTGACAATTTTTGATCATTTTCTCTGTTGCATCTTCCATACCGGGCCAGAAAAAACGAGTTCTAAGAAATTGTTTGGTCTTTACAATTCCCTGATGCATCTCGTGCGCTAGTGATAGAATTTGTTTTCGTAGAGACTGGAACAACAATTCGATTCCCTCTAAGAATTACTCCTTCAAAAATAGACAATTCGTCCTTTACGCGGCTATACGATTCAAGATCAGTATTGCGTGACCATTTTCCGTTTTGAATTTGGGCAAGTAATTTGGACAGCGACTTACAGGTTTGACCTCTGGGTCAATAGTAATTTTATGTTCAAAATCCGTAACTTTTCCTAGTCCTTGGAAAACGTCATCGTACTCCTTGAGCAATGAATCCAGCTCACTTTGATTACTATTCTGACCGACTGAATTTACTTGGGTAAGGACTCCTACATTAAAACTGGAGTCTCGTCCAAGTAATGATTCTGCATTACCCTCAGTTACATAAATCTTTGAATTGACGGTTTTGTCGCCTACCCTAATGGCAGCGTTAAAGTATGAAACCCTTACACTTTAATGGATCTTTTTGCCCATACGCAGTAAAATGCTTTTGAGTTTGACTCAGTTCGTCTTATGCAACTCTGAGGATATTATGTCGCACTTACTGCCAGTTCCGAAGATCATTTTAATCCTCTGTTCGTTAATCCTCACTGTGATGGAACTAACACCATTGTTGAGGGAGAGTACAGGTTCTTCACTTTCGTCATCTGAGCTGTTTTCAAGCCAGTCTGTGCCAGGTTTCGAATTCAAGCTGTGGGCCTTCATGGGTCGTTTCTTTTCTTTTCCTTTCTTGCCTTTCCTTTGGTCAGCTTTAAACTTTGAACGGCAAACCCTCCGCAAGTGTCCGACTTTTTTGCACTTGTTACACCTGGACTTGATTGCGCCACATTCGTCAGGAGCATGTCCGTCTGTTCCACCCCATCTGCAGCAGCTCAAAGTTTTTGCTTGTGATCCCCGAGATGCGTGCACGTGGTCGATCTGGATCGGATTTTCTCTGGTGCCTTGAGACAGCAATGGCGCTTCTTGCACGGCCGTTTCTGCATTCCGTGCAATTCTCAAGGTTTTTGCCAGGTCAAGGTCTTTTTGCTGGAGCAGTTTCTGCTTCAAGGTTTGGGAAGAGCACTTCTCGACTAGTATGTCTTAACAACGATTGGTTTGTTGCTATGTCTGGAGGCGGGTTTCTTGAGATCTCCTTCGCCACTTCTGTTGTAACTAAAGATCAAGTATACAGGCAAGTTCACAAAGGATTCAAAGGATGTCCACATAACGGGCAGGTTTGACTGAAATGAAGAAAAAACATTGGAAATCATAGGCAACATTAATTCAACACTTCCATTGACAGAACACATATTTAGTGCAGTAATAATAATAATAATAATAATAATATACACAAAAAAATTACTCAATTCTGATTGGCTGAGAAAGGAGTGCAGTAACTGACAAAATGTTAAGACCCTGAAATCGAAATTGAAAGAATGTAGGGGATGAAAGCCACAACGATCCCGATAGTAGTAGGAGACCTGGGATTAATCAAGAAAGGGTTGGAGAAAGATATACAACAAATCCTGGGTAACATCAAATTCAGGAACTACAGCAGATCACACTACTTGGAACATCCCACACTAAGAAAGGCAATCTCCATCAAATAAACTCCTACCTCATTCTAACCCTCGGCCCAAGGAATGGGCTCGGCTACTGTATATTATTGACCCACCCAGGGCTACAAAGCAGTAAGCACGGCTGCAGTTTGCTGCCAGCTAGTCCAACTATAATTATTTTTTACCTTCTTGTAACAACCTACATGTGTACTAGGGATGATGAAGAATGGTGAACTAAAAACGGACGTTTCTGATAGCGTTAAGGTTCAGGTTAGATTATGTTCCAAATTTTAATCTATCCATTCACTTAAGTAACATCTTGTGCACCTAAAATGAGGAGTACAAAAATTAAAACAGGGAACAGCTAGCTGGACTTACAACCCATGTCGAACCAGCTTCTCCTTGCAATTCGTATGTATCTTGTGACGACAAGGCAACATGTGGCACTGTGAAATGACTGGGTCCAATACCTGAAGTTAACTAACCTGCGAGCAAGCTCTCCTATTTCGGCGAGTGAAGTGAGTCTCGCGAGAACGCGCGAGCGAGCGGCGAAGCCGCGAGGGGCTGGCGTTCTCGTGAGGCTCACTTCGCTTACCCAAATAGGAGAGCTGGCTCGCAGGCTAGAAGTTAACAAAAAAAACAACAAAACATAACCATGGTATGAATTATGTTACCGTTGTTATACCAGGAAAAACTTATAGTGCTACACAACACAAAGTCTCGGTACCAAAGTTTCCAAACCAGCAATAGGTGTCCATACAGAGGAACCTTTCTGGTCTGTTAATGCTAATAATTATTGTTCTCCTCTCTGTCTAGGTTATGCATAAACCTATTGTCCATGACCTATAAACTGATGATCTCAAGAGTTATCCCAGGTAAGCCACCATGAGTATGAGTAGTTATGGACAAGTGTGCATGTGAACACTAAGAAAATTAATTCATCAGCTGAATTTACACATAAGACCTTAATGACAGGCGACAACACTTTTAAGAGCTTAAAAAAGGAAACCTATGCGCGAAAGAGACTCAAACTCACCTCCAAGCATATAAAGCAGTCATCTGGTCGGCAATGACGGTGATTTTCCTGCTCCTTGACGTTAAACCACACATTGCAAACCTCACAGTGCTGTTGAGGTACCTTAATTTTAAACAGTTTGCGTAAAATTGGTTAAAGAATTTAATGTCTAAATTCCTTTTAAAAAGTTATTCCCAATCTATAAAACAATATTAAGCACACATGCACAGCCTTAGAAACAACACAAAAAATTGTAGTCTTCAGGTTTTTGAACCCTTTAAGCCCCAATATACACGTAAAAATTCTCCAAACAGGTCTCCATACAGTTTCTTAAAGAATGTGTTGAGAGAATTTGATAAAAGATCACGGCATTTTCTCTTTGGTGATCATTTTATTACTTCTCATAAACTAATCTCTTGACAATGCATGGATATTGTTAAGTATTATTCACTGGTTTCTCACGCGTTTTTTTTCTTTCATTAGGAAAGTAAGGATATACAGCAGTATATTTTGTAACTCATTGCTTTACAAAAATTCTTAGAAATTCTTGACATAAATAACAAATGTACATAGACTGTAAAACAAAAATTTCATTATCTAGCTTACCGCATTTCTGAACCACAGTTGCTGCCGATAGTTCACTTCAGCATCCTGCATCCCTCTTTCTCTTTCATCCATTACGTTTCCTCTTACAGCATGCATTTCTATTCCTCTGCTTAACTGTTCCTGTCCATCTCTTTCTAAAACATACTATAACCCCGAACGGTGAACAAGTCAGTGATAGAACGTTCTAAGGCAGCACCAATATTACTTATATTCACCCCCCCCCCCCCCCCCCCCCGAATTGCCCCAATAAATTTTGCTTAAAAAACAGTTTCAATGGAGGACGGAAGACCTGTGACAGCTAAAAAAAACCTCCAAGTAATGATTTTTTAGAGAAGACTGACCGCTCCTAATGACAATTATTTTGACCAGGTTCAGGTTCATCCCTTCATCGCCCAAGCAAAGTTGTGCCTATAATGGGAATCACTTCTTCAACTTTAATTGGGGTGGAAGGAGAGACGTCTTCAGTTTTATTATGATTAGCGTGCAAGAAAAGCAGGAAGGTTTGTAACAATAACAACAGCTTTGGAAAATTTTGGTTTAAGAGTGGCACCGAACTTAGAAGTTTCACCCTTTACTTTTCTCCCACTTGCTTCTTATGTTTTCCTGCATCCCTTGCGTGTTTCTTTTGTTAGTATTTAGGCATTTACTCATTTCAGTGGAGAAAGTTTTTATGAACACTCACAAGGGCGGCGCCAGGAGTTTTTCTTTGGTGAGGCATAACTGGGAATATCTGTTATACTGGCGCGACAGTACCAATAATGAGTGCCAAAGGCATGAGAAAATGGGGGCATTCAGGTGCATGCTACCCCAGAAAAATTTGAAAATTTAAGTACTGTAGGATGCAATCTGGTGCAATCTGAATGCTAAAATTTAGCGAACAGCAGCATTTCATTGTAGTCAACAAAGTAAAAAAACTTAACGACCTTCTAGCTCAGCGCAAAAACTTATCAAACGTCTTGAGCCTTCTAAGGACAGAGACTGAGCGCTCACTCACAGCAGGTACAACAAGAAGTAACTCTACAAGGTTAAAAACTTCCGAGAAATAATCAACAACTGCACTGGGGATTTTTCTCAGATACACCACTACATCGTTCAATCCAAGGTCTGTCTCAGTATACATACGAAGCTGCGCTCTGAGAGTTTGTATCTGTTGCAGCAATCAACTTCTGTCCAGGTCATGCAAATATACACTATCCTGTTCTAAAGCCACATTGTCTCAGGTAAAATTCAAAAGATTGTAGTATTTTGATTTCTTTGCAAGATTACCAGTTTCTTTTACAAATTCTAATACATTAAATCGCCTCATACAGTGTATGATCACCTGGTCCAAGGATCTTTATAGCTTGTCACACTAAAGTATATCTCAACCTGTGCAATTTTGAGTTGTCCCAAAGTTGAAAGTTAGTTGGGCAAATGCGCCACCCTTGACTCATAAGATGTGATAGGTGGAACAAACTTCAGTGAAATTTTCTACCATTGAACTTTACTTGATTTGTTGCATTTTTCTGGCCATTTTGATAGAATCATACTCATGATTAAAAGATTCTTGCTCCATATGGAATTTAGGCAGACAGACTGAAAAAATGGCCTGTGGGAGCTGAAAACTCTCTCTTAAAGAGCTTAAGGAAGGATACATATGATATGCAAAAACAGTGATTCAAACTCACCTCCAAAGATGTACGGCACCCATCTGGTTGACAATCTCGGTGATTCTCCTGCTGATCTTCATTGAATGATACATTGCAAATCTCACAGAACTGTTGAGGTTCCTTAATTTTAACCAGTTTACAAAAATTAGTCAAAGAAATTATAAAGGTCTTATTGTGAAACACACAAAACAGAGAACACCAGAAATATTTATGGAATGTTATATTTGTGTTGCAAGGAGAAAGCCAATTTGGTGTGAGAAAACTAAAAGGTAACTAGTTATACAGGGTTTGAGCCAGCTTTATTGCCTCAGGAGACAATTTGTCCATCTGTGGCCCTTGAAAAGGGACAAATAGGCAACAGGAGGGGACAGAAAATATTTTATTCATTGCTTATTTTTCTCCTATCCAATCAAGTGTCTTTCTGTTGCCCAAGAAAAAAGAAAAAAGTGACAAAATATCACGTTATTTTTGTACCGTAATCACTTGTGATCATTCAACCATTTCATCTGGAAATTGCAAGGTTTCAAATTCGGGAGTCGAGCATCATTTTGTTCGCGCGATTCTTCCTTGTGTGTGAATTCATTTTCAGTTTTTTCTTCTTCTTGGTCGATTGTTTTACCTCTTTCACTTCCAAAATAACTCGAGATTTTCCTCTTGGACATTGTTCCAAAGGATATATCCGACGACAAACAGAGCAGGGCAGTACGGTCCACAAATAAAACGAGCTGTACATACTTGCGCAATATCGTTCCCAGAGGCCGTGATCCTTTTGGTCAGTGACCCCATTGCCCCTTCTGGGACCGATATGGCCAATCTTGTACCCAGAGTCTTCTGGCTTTTTGGTCAGTGCGGCAATGCCAGCCCTGCTGACCAGAAAGCCCGAAGACTCTGGGTACGAGATTGGACACATGCATATCTAAGTCATGTGTGCAACGCAGTTCTCATTTTACTTCCGCACAAGGTAAAAGTGAACTTCACTTGGTTATTCGTATTTCAAGCCATTGATTTCAAAACAGCAAAAGACGTGACAGGTTGGGAATGCTGTTCAAGGATCGGAATGCGAGAGAATAGTGTTTTTCGATAAGGCACTGATAAACGATTTTTATTCAGTTACTTTATCGATGATATTAATAATATGAAAATGTGAAATGCTAGCTGGCAAAAAATACATATTTAAAATTACACGGTCCTGGTTTTCTGACTGGTATGAATTTGAATAAAATTCTTTCATTTAGTTTTGACTTTGGGGGACATTTATGGTCCGTCCATCTAATTTTAAGGGACAAATCCTTCTGCAAGGGGAAGAATGTCGCAAGCTCGTGCTTTGGCTCAAACCCTGATTATAGCTATCACTAAGTTCCAACAAGCAAAGATTTTAACGAAACACGAGCACTGTTCAATTTGTTTAGATGTGTCATGAATTACCGTAATTTATGAAAAATAGTTTGAACCAAATTTGATTACATAAGCAAAAGTTACCTTGGAAATAGTGATCTAAACCGTTCTACTGCATAAAGAATTTGAAATCCCAACTATACATAGCACATTTTTTGAGATATTGAAGTTTGTGTTTTTGTCCCAACTTGCACACAGGTCATTTTGCGTAAAATTTAGTGGTGTATGTTTTGTAACTCATTGCTTTACAAAAATTCTGAGAAAAACATTTTCAAACTCAACTTTCTTGACATAAATAATAAATGTACATAGACTGTACAACAAAAATTTTCATTATCTAGCTTACCGCATTTCTGAACCACAGTTGCTGCTGACAGTTCACTTCATCATTCTGCATCCTTCTTTCTCTTCCATCCATTCTGTTTCCTCTGCTTAACTGTTCCTGTCCCTCTCTTTCTGCAGCACACTATCCCCGAACAGTGAACAAGTAAGTAATAGAATGTTCTGAGGCAGCACCAATATGACTTATATTTACCCAAGAATCACCCCAGTAAATTTTGCTTAAAAAATAGTTTCAATGGAGGACAAAAGACTTTTGAAAGCTAACAAAACACCCACTAGGGAATGAATTTGCATAAAGAGGAGAGGACTGACTGCTCCTATAATGAAAATTTTTTGACCAGGTTCAGGTTCATCCCTTCATCACCCAAGCAAAGTTGTGCCTATAATGGGAATCACTTCTTCAACTTTAATTGGGGTGGAAGGAGAGAGGTCTTCCATTTTATTATGATTAGCGTGCAAGAAAAGCAGGAAGGTTTGTAACAATAACAACAGCTTTGGAAAATTTTGGTTTAAGAGTGGCACCGAACTTAGAAGTTTCACCCTTTACTTTTCTCCCACTTGCTTCTTATGTTTTCCTGCATCCCTTGCGTGTTTCTTTTGTTAGTATTTAGGCATTTACTCATTTCAGTGGAGAAAGTTTTTATGAACACTCACAAGGGCGACACCAAGAGTTTTTCCTTGGTGAGGCATAACTGGGAATATGTGTAATATTGGTGCAACAGCGCCAATGATGAGTGCCAAAGGCATGAGAAAATTGGGGCATTTAGGCGCATGCTACCCCAGAAAAATTTGAAAATTTAAGTACTCTAGGATGCAACATCTGGTGCAATCTGAATGCTAAAATTTAGCAAATAGCAGCATTTCATTGTGGTCAACAAAGTAAAGTAAAACAATTCATAAAAGACCTTTTTCTAGCTCAGCGAAAAAACTTATCAAACGTCTTGAGCCTTCTAAGGGCAGAGACTGAGATCTCACTCACAGCAGGTACAACAAGAAGTAACTTTACAAAGTTAAAACTTCTGAAAAATAATCAACAACTGCACTCGGGAGTTTCTCAGATACGCCACCACGCATTGTTCAATCCAAGGTCTGTCTCAGTATACATACCAAGCTGCGCTCTGAGAGTTTGTAGCTGTTGCAGCAATCAACTTCTGTCCAGGTCATGCAAATATATACTATCTAGTTCCAAAGTCCCGTTGTCTCAGGTAAAATTCAAAAGATTGTAGGACTTTAATTTCTTTACAAGATCACCAATTTCTTTTACAAATTCTAATACATTAAATCGCCTCATACAGTGTATGATCACGTGGTCCAAGGATCTTTATAGCTTGTCACACTAAAGTATATCTCAACCTGTGTAATTTTGAGTTGTCCCAAAGTTGAAAGTTAGTTGGGCAAATTGTCCCACCCACCATAAGATGTGATAGGTGGAACAAACTTCAGTGAAATTTTCTGCCATTGAACTTTACTTGATTTGTTGCATTTTTCTGGCCATTTGATTGAATCATACTCATGATTTAAAAGATTTTTGCTCCATATGGAATTTAGGCAGACAGGCTGAAAAAATGGCCTGTGGGAGCTGAAAACTCTCTCTTAAAGAGCTCAAGGAAGGATACATATGATATGCAAAAACAGCGATTCAAACTCACCTCCAAAGATGTACGGCACCCATCTGGTTGACAATCTCGGTGATTCTCCTGCTGATTTTCATTGAATGATACATTGCAAATCTCACAGAACTGTTGAGGTTCCTTAATTTTAACCAGTTTACAAAAATTAGTCAAAGAAATTATAAAGGTCTTATTGTGAAACACACAGATTCGGGAATACCAGAAATATTTATGGAATGTTCAATTTGTGTTGCGAGGAGAAAGCCAATTAGGTGTGAGAAAACTAAAAGGTAATTAGTTATAGCTATCGCTAAGTGCCAACGAGCAAAGATGTTACCAATATGCAAGCACTGTTCAGTTTGTTCAGAAATGTCATGAATTACTGTAATTTACAAAAAAGCACATAGCACATTTTTCAAGATATTGAAGTTTGTGTTTCTGTCCGAAGTTGCACACATTTTGAGTAAAATTTAGTGGTCTTGTAAAGCGAAGTTAGAATCCTCGAATGTCCACGAATATTCAACATACAGATTTATATTTGGCCTCTTTTTAAAGCTTAGGAAGTCTACTTTTCAGGCAAAAAAGGTTTATGGTTGAGTGATAAAGCCTTCCGAATTATTTTCTTCAAAAACACAGTAAATTCTGCGGCGTTGTTATTATTAATTTTTCTTATTAGTATAACAAGCTGTTCGTGTACTTGAGTAAAACATTTTGTACTCAATTCGTTTGCATGACCAAAAATTACCTTGAAATGGTGAACTAAACTGTTGCAATGGATATATTAAAGAATTTGAAATACTGACATTACAGGGCATATTTTTCTCATATTTTCTGTTCTGCATTACGTCATAAAAGTTACTGTACACTACCTTATTTACATGATTTCTCTGTCTTGGAACTTTTGTACACATATTCGCTCGAAAACAATGCATTCTCTGTCATGCATTACGCCATAAAATTTTCCTTACACTACCTTATCTTACATTGCTTTAAGATTCATTCTGCCATGGACCTTTCGCACATGGCTTTATTTAGGCATACACCTTGCATCTTCGCGAGTCTGCTCGTTGGCAATTAGCTTCTGGTTTTGTAATTTGCTTGCATTCCCTGAATTCAATTGTGATTGGTCAATACACATCCATATTCCTGAAATTTTTCAGGTGTTCATGGATGGTTTCCTGAGTTTGACAGTAATTCCTCACGCAAGTTATTCTCATTTATAAATTAATATAATTTGAGCACTGCATACATGCACCAGAAATGAAGGACATTAATGACGAGAAAAACCAGCAGTATTCTGTAACAGTTACTATAATCATTAGAGAGATTTGCATTATGTTTACAGCTAACAGCAAATAGAAAATCTCTAAATCTCTCTACAATGTCTTACCAAAATTCTGGGAAAAATTTAAAACACTTTTTCCTGGCATGAACGATACATGTACAAGATAATGAAACACAATACAAACACATTTCATTAGCTTACCGCTCTAGGGTACTGTAGTTGCTCTTGAGAATTCACTTCACCCAACTCAGCCGGCATTGCTCTTTCGATACTCTCTATTCTTTCTCTATTTCTTTCTGTCTGTATCTCCTGTGCCAACCTTTCTATTCTTCTATCTAACTGTTCAAGCCCCTCTCTTTCTTGTCCAGCGACAGCACGACATTCTGCAACTTGCTGTAGCCAAACAGCCAATGAATTAGCATTAGACTCCTCAGAATCAGACACAGCACCTCCCAAATTACTACCAATTGTCCCTTCTTCCTCTGGAATGGTACTGCTGGTTGAAGGTTCCAACCAAGGAAATTGGTTTTCTACATTAGCAGATGCACTTGCACCAGATGACAATGGTGCTTTTTCTTCATCTTGAGCTCTGTCAATGGCTGCTGCATCTCCTTGCAATTCTTCATCACCATTATTACTTGATGGGGTATGGTCTTGACCACCAACAGCTCCTTCTGATTTGTGGTCTGCAGGCAGAGTACCACCTTGCATCTCATGCTCACTGTCTTCTCTATCTTCCACTATATCTGAACCATGGTTCAGCGCATTATCTGGGCCAGCGGTATTTCCAGCATCATCTTCATCAAAATCCATACTTTCTGTCCCCAATCATAAAAGAAGAATCAGTAAGTACATGCACAGGTCAAGATGTGCTAAAGTACAAAACACACTAAAGTGTATCTAAGGAAGAAAGGGTAGTCTACAAATACAGCCTTCTCTCCTCGCTCCCTGCTTGCTGCCAGGCTTTTGCAGGAGAGATGTCTGCAGTGGGAGGGGACAGGGGGGCGGGAGCCTAGGAGAACAGGGGGTGGGAGGGGCACGGGAGACGGAGAAGAATTAAAGGGCGGGAAGCAGGATTGGTGGATTGGTGGGAAGCGGGAGAGAAATAAAAAAAGGCAAAGCTTTAATTATTTGTTACTGCTTATCATCCAGTCAAAGAAACGAACCAACGACATTTCTCGACTTCCATTTAACGTCTCCGAGGCTTAAAGCAAAATTTTATATGTGAAAAGTCAAAAAACGAAAATTTGTACTCGGGATAAAAGCAATACTTCGGTGAAATTGGAATTCAATTCTTGTGTAGTGATATGATTCATTTGTTGAAGTTAGTTTTTCTATGGCTTACGACTACTTATGAGAAATAACAAAAAGTAACTGTGGTGGAGGTGCAATTAGTACAATTAGATGCTGGGAACTAGACAGGAGTACTGAACTTAGTCTCTACTGTAACGTTTGGCTCTTAGACTTTATTGATAAATGGCATGATCGAAGTAATTTATGGATTCCTAAATGAATGTTAATGCATCTTTGATAACTGCAATAACTATTACACCACACAGTGGACTGAGACTATTGTCGCTGTAGTGGGTTGTCAGAAGCGATGGTCAAAGCTAGATAACCAGATTAGTGAAAACTCAGTTTAACTAAGAAAACTGACCTGTAACAAGTTTCATCTTTGGCAAAATAAACCTGGGCTTCTGATCTTTTTAATTTGCATGGTAACGGGAGAAACGCAACTAAGTGCGGGCGGGAGTCAGGAGACAAAGAGACAGAAAGGTTCGGGAGGCAGGAGAATGGGGTACGGAAAGCGGGAGGTTGTGACCCCCCTGTCACCCCCCACTCTGCACCTCAACAGCAAAAATTTCATCCAATCACGTAAAATCTGTCCAGAATCCATTCTGATTGGTTGACATAGTAAATTGTTTTACCTATTATTTACAGACAAATCCAGGATGAATCTACTACAAAACAGTCGTTATTTGTGGAATATGTTCTTCTTTGGAAGAGCATTTGAGTTTTTCTGCTAATGTTCGCAGAACTCCTCCTAGGAGAAACAAATCAATTCAACCGAATTTATACAACACCATGACTACCAGATTAATAATTAGGCAAACATTGATTCATGCCACCAGTATGGAATTTGTCATTGCGGTCCAGATGTCACAAAACGTCCCTTGGAGCAAGGAGGAGGGAGGCATAAGGGTTTGCGGTGATGCGGTTTTGCTTGATTTTTGGTGTGGTTTTGTGGAAATTTTTATTTTACATTGAGGTACTGCGGTTTTAAAAAACCAAGCAGTTTGCGGTATTAATTAACATAGTTTTGGGGAACTTGCAGTTTGCGTTTTTCTTTTGTTATTCTGTGCGGTGTTTATGTGTAATTCTGTGTGGTTTTGCAGTATTTGTATCGCCCTTATGCCCCCCTCAAGGAGAGGTGCCCGCTTTTATAGACTACAGGGATATAAAAGGAAACCATCTCCGGTATTCTTATACACACAGTTCATAATGTTATATGCACAATTGGCTACTGGGTTAGAGAAAATGAAGAGTCTCATGAACCTTAAACACACAGGGAGGTAATCTAAAGTAACAGCACTAACAATCACTTATAGTCAATGCTCCCTTTGTGACCTCTGTCACAGACAATCAGCTACAGTCACACCACCATTGTGAAACCCCACTTGAAATGAGAGACAATATACAGCTGTAATTAAGCCCTGTGATATTAAAAGCTCTCGCAAGCACCCAGATCATGATCAGTCTCTTTTGTGACATTCAGAATGCTATGTTCATTTGTTTTTATAAGTACTGGTAAGTGACCACTCAGTCAACACTAATATAATATGTAATTAAAAGCAAATTAAACTTCATTCATAACATTTATGGTAAATGCACTCAACATGATCAGCCTGCAAAGAAAGTAGTAGGCCGATAGCCCGGGGCTGGTGGATTTTGCTATCGGGCTAGTGAATTCTGTTTTTAATGTAGCCGACGGGCAAGTGATGTTTTTTGACGAATTCGAATAACAGAAGAACTATGAAATCAATTCTGCTAGTCAAAAGGTTTTTGGGGCTAGTTAAAATGACCTCTGGGCTAGTAATGCTAGCTTCAGCTTGCCCGAATGGCAAGCTGTAAAAATTATTTTCTTTGCACCCTGCATGATTGTTGTAAACTTGGAATTTGTGATACATTCACTGATGGTTACATGCAAATACATGAAAAAGCAAAAGCTATAAAATACACCAATTTAACTGAGTACACATAAAATAAAAAAAAAATTAAAAAAAAACAGATTGCTGACTAGTTAATAATTTAAAAATAATTTAACGAGGGATTTGTTTACAAAATTAGTAGGAATTCAACTCATCTGCATTTACGGGTACTAGTATGTATATCTGTCTGGATTTATGAAAACATGGCTTCAGCGAGTGTCCAAAGGTCCTACCCCAAGTGTGTCCTTGGAACCAAGACTTTGACCCTCCCAACCCAGGACAATGGGTGACTGTCTACACCTCCCACTGAGCTCTGCAATTATCATGATAATCATTCTCAGCAGAGGCCTGATTCAGCTGGCTAGGGCAAATTAAGACCAAGGTAGCTGCCCCTCAAGGCCTGTACCAAACACTGCTGCTTACTGAAGGGGTTGTGTCAAAACAGCCCCCTCCCTACCCCACTAGATTTGACCCCTGGGCCTGATCCACCCACCAGCTGTTAGGGCAGTCCCTGGGCTATGCAGCTGTACCAACCAAGATGCCAAGCCCCCTACTATTTTGGATGCAGGGCTGGCCTGGACCCGGGCTTCGCCCGGCGCAAGGCAAAAACCTAGTGACCACGTTTTAACGAAATCAGACAGATATAGAGAACTATATTAAAAAACACATAAAATATTAGTTGTTTTATTTAATCTTTTTAGTATGTCTGTTGCTTCAACGTTAAAATTCTCTCTGTTTGCACTTGCCAATTAACAACTAACATAATGCAAATGCTTTGCTAAAAGCTCTCACAAGCCACCACTTCAAAAGCTTCATTACTTAGTGGCTTTAAATAACAGCTCATAAAATTAATACCGACAGTCATAAAGCTTGTAAGCGATCACCTCACCATTCCTTACCAGGTGGTCTCAACTAAAGCTGGTCACTTACAAGAATGGGCTCTTGCAAGCAACCACGTGACAAATTTATTGAGGGTGCAGTGGTCACTTAGCAACAAGGTAAGAATATATCTGTATGGATTTCATACAAGGTGCCTGTACTTGGTCTCTAGACAGCCAAGTCCACAGAGCAAGTGCTCAACCTCCCACCCATGACACTTATGACTCCTTAATCACTCCCCCGAAGGTCTGCTAGTAGTGTTAAGATTACGAGTCACAGCATTGATTTGGCTGGGCTAGCCCACAGGAAAAAATCCTTGACTTTGCACTGCTTTCTGACTTGAAACTCTAATCAAAGTGACAAAATCTCCCTTCCCTACCCCCTAGTTTTGACACAAAACAAGTCAGCCACCCACCCATGGATCGATCTGGGCCTGCGGGCTCTCTGCTGACACCTAGCAAGACAGCAAGCCCCCTGGTTTTTTTCTGGCTACTCGCCCATGTTCAAGTGAAAAGTTAGTGGGCACCTTTTAGCAATTAAATTAAATCACACAGATATATATAATTTATATAAATCACAATAATTTTGGGAGTTTAGTCTAGTGCAGGGTAGCAAAATTCACTTGAATGAGCTCTGGTATAGGCTAAGGGTTCCAGAGACCCAGCAGCACATCCCCACCCAAAAATTCCTAAAGTACCCCCCGCCCCACCCCCAGGGCTCAACCGAGAATAATAAAAATGTCAAGAACTACTGGCAATAATTAAAGAGCCCCTGTGAGAATAGAGGCACTGGCTCATGATGTAAAAAAATTCAGTACTCATATAAGAATGCCAGTTATAAATTCAAGGCAGATAAACTAAACCAGCTTGCAAGCGAGCAAGGGAAAGCAGAAAAGGATTTTAGACTGAAGAAACAATACACATCATTGGGATGGCCAAGTGTGCCACAGTGGTGGCTCCCAAAATAGAAGAGCACTTCTCCTAACAATCTGGTCCCCACATATGTAATATAGCATTAATTAAATTTTACCTCTTGGAAAGTATTTTATCTATTAATTAACAAAAATGGCACAAGGATATGCCCTGCCATCTGGGGTTCATTGCCAGGACTAGGTGTATAATTTACACCATTGAACTCTAGATTTATTGCCAAGAAAAGGGGCACATCCAATAAACATCTTAGCAAGTGGGAAAAGTTGATCAATGTCATGTCCGATGTGTGATCTTCTTGAAATTGAATATTGTGTGTAAATATAGAGATACTGTATTTTCTTTCCATTTAGATATAATTGTTTGCTGTAATATCTTTTAGTGTATTTGTGTGGTGTAGGTGCAGGTGTGACTGTTTTTAATTTGCTTACACTATTGTATCTTTCAGAATACACCTTCAGAAGCAACCCTTAATGGGAGTAACAACAAAATTAAAATGTAAGATAAGTAACTAAATAATGAAAAAATAAAAGATGAATCTCATTCGTTCACTCACTTTTCGTTGTTTCTGCATCTGCTCGTCACCTTCTTAGTGTTGTGTTCTTTTTTTGATGAACTGGGCATACGAAATTACTGTCAAGTTAAAAGTTATATATTTTTTCCGCTATGTGTTTTTTCCTTATGTTTATCACCACAGTTTGGGTGTTGTTTCTTATCAAGCTACGATAGTTAAAGAATGAGTTCATATTTACGATATGTATCATTGAAGGAAAGCTCTTTTAATGGTTGGTGCTGGAAGATTTAGATTTAGATACAATTGTTCCAACGAGCTCCTTTCAACTAACAGAAGTAAAGGAATAATGACATTTTTGAAGGCCAGACTGTGTAAAAGAACAATTCCGGTGCATCGTGTACCGGGTCTCCTTAGGCTATGCTCACTACATACCGGATAGCTTTTGCCCCACCACAGAACCATACTGGATAGGGCTTCTGTTCACACACAAGAACGTTTGAAGTGACGCAATTTCTGTGACAGAGCGAAGCTGTGCCACGTCGATCTCTAACGTGGAGAGTCATATATCTGATAGGCTTTCATACTATACTGGAGAGCTTTTCCTGTTGGCACAAAAAGCTATCCGGTATAGCGTCAACATAACCTTAGACGCTGACTTTAGGGAACAGGCCTACAAAAAGTTGAACAGCTGGCTACATACCTGGTTGCCATCACCATCTCTATACAACTTCAGGTCTGTTTTCATCTTCCCTTTTGTATCAAGTGTGCTTACAAAGTTTGCATGTTCTGTCTACTTTTAATAAACATCAACATATACCTGCCAACTCTCACGCGTGCGGGTTGAAAACTTCGATCTCACGCTGGCTCACGCTGGCTTGCGGGCCAATTTCTCACGCCTGATTGAAAAATGTGAGTTGTTGCTGTCTTGCTTGACACAATTATTTCCAAAAATATGTTAACTCAGACCCATGTAAGGAATTATGAAAATCATGTGTAAAACGAGAAACAACCAAAACAAAACGTGAGCAGCCAAAACCACGAAGAGAATGGCAGTACAACGCTGAGAAACACAAGGGAAAAGCCTCTGCTAGCAGGGTGGATAAGCATTTTCTCGATAACTTCGCATTCGGCAGACTTCGGAGGTCTTCGGAAAACTTCGGACTTCTTCGGAAGAATTCAGATTTCTTCGGTATTGTCATCTTCAAAAATCCCAGCACTCCCAGGATAAAAATCTCACGCTTATACATCTCAGAAAAAGTTGGCAGGTATATCAACATTTCAATATTGTTCAGGTGACTCAGTTCTATTTGAAACTCGGTTGTATTAAAGCTTACAATAATTACTTTGCTCCTATTCCGATATTTTCTCGGAAAACATAGATGCATTTTCTGCCATGTGCAATATTTGTAAATTCAAACCGGTCAAACCCATCTTCTGGAGTACAAATACCATGAGACATTTGTACTCGTTTTTAGCATTATTTGTACTGAAGTTGAATAACAATATTGGATAGTTTCAGTTTTTCACTTAAAAACCATTCAAAGCGTTTAAAGTTAATCAGCGCTTATAAATAATGTTTATTTGTATTACCTACAATTGGAACAAGAAGTATGCTTTTACACAACACCTTGTGTTTGACTGGGTGGTTATTTACAAGAACTTAAAAAAAAAAAATGGAAACCACTAGTTGGTGATTCACAAAAGAGGTTGTGGCTGCCTATATGGGAGTCAAAATTCAGATGTTTCACAAAGCTGGTTGTCACTAGAGATGGTTGCTCACAACAAGAGTGGTCACACCGAAAGTATTGTATAAATGCCCCTACCAGCCCTCTCTGCCCCCCTCTCTCCTCTTGTCCTCCTTCCTGTATATCCTGTGGACAGTACATTTACCTTATATAAATGTAATTATGGGCATGACATGTATGATGTAATCATTAGGAAATGAGCCATCTGAACACATCATACACCCGATGTTAAAAACAAGGGTCTTCTGACAATAGTAGTTGAGAATAGCAACAGAACTTGGTAAAAAAAAAAAACAACAACAACAACACTGAAAGCCAAGAATATGCACCTCGCACTCATAAATTTGGGTTTATTCTGAAAGGTAAGTTCTTCTTTTCACATTTAATGTTGCAGGTTCTGTTCTTTTGAAACAAAGACAAGACAGTGTCATCTTGAGGCTGACATGTTAATGAAAGACATAGGTGCCTCCACTTCAATTGAAAAATTAATGAAGTGTGCCCTGGGTGCTAATTTGAGCATTTATGGTGTTCATATCAACTAATTCATTTTAGATCAACTATTGACGACAACTACTACTTGTATCAAGTATATTATTAAAATGCAGTCAGGTTTTTGTTTACTAACTCAAAGCGCCATGTACAATCTTCCCATATTATTTTACATGAAAAAAAGAATTGTTTTAAGCAGCTTGGTCACAAGTTCTCTTGTATCAAAAACTCCAAGGAAAATGTTGCCAAATATATCAAACTTTTCAAAAATCCGTTTCAGATTTGAAGTTTTTAACATGCTGTATTTTCATACTTGTTGGTAATTAATAAAGCCGCATTATGATCCATCTAGGATTTCTGCGTAACTTTGCTTGGGAAAATTCCGCGTCAACATGAATGGAAACAGCTCCATTCGATTCGCTGCCCATTCCAGCTTGAGGTTGTCAGGGCTATAAATAGCTGGCGGGAAGCAGCCATGTACCGCGCGAAAGCAGTAATGGCAGGACAGGTGAAAACAATTCGAAAAAAAATCGTGAGACACGAATATTTAACTTTTAAGCTTTCAAATAATGCTTCTGCACTTGAAATACCTTGCCAAACAGTCCCCGATATATTGCTGAAAGATCGCGATCTCACAAACCGGCGGCCGCCATATTTATTTATCTTCTAAGCTTTATAAATACTTCATTAGGTTTGAAAATTATGCAACCGTTTAATACACTCCTTCCTCACGCCCACTAACTTTGCTCATTTTCTTTGAATCAAGATCTTGCGAAGAACATGGGCTCTTCAAACACCCTACAACTATCAGAAGCATACTCGATGCTGTTTATAAACGAATTTAAGCTTCGTTAAAAGCGTGTCAAATTTTCACTAAGATTTGTCACCTCTGCAGACAAAACGGACCAAGTTAGCTTTATAAACGAATCTCCGAACTATGAAATTTAGCATACTATATTAAAACTTACCCGAGAACAAGTTAATTGGTCCTTAAAGTGATTGCGATTTCCAGCCTCCAAATGATGGTTCGTTCAATGTTTTTCTTTTCGTCTCAATGACTTCACTGGTTACGTCATGTCCCGAGCCTCATCTGAGCCCCAATAAAGATCAAGTGCATTTTGTCACGCAACGCAACTCTCCAAATAAGTGTGACTAGATAAGCTCCCAAAAATTTAATTGTAAGAAATTCTAATAAAAAGCCACCAATTTTTCCCGTGGCAAATTTTGTTTCCCCCAATGTTTACAACAAACAACTTAATGTAGGGTGAGTTTCAGGGAGTTTTATTCCTGAGTATTTCTTACAAAATTCGTATTGTAAACCCCATCCCACCTCTGGCAAAAGGGCATTGGTATTTTGCCGCTTTTTTACGAAAAGTATTACTAAAAAACCCCCACTGCAAAAATCAACTCAATGATCAAAATGTTGATAGTATGTCTGACAGAAATGGACTCTGGACAGTGAAGCAGATCAATCAACCAGGTCAACTGACTTAAGACTGCCAATACATAAAAAAATACTTTACATTTTAAAATGTTTTGGATATTAGGGCCATTTATACGAGAAAAAATAAGACGCGTCTTAGCTAAGTCGCGTCTTATTTTAGACAAAATGTGCCGTTTATACGGAAAGTTCACGTCTTCTTTAAGACGCGTCTTATTTTTTCTCGTATAAATGGCCCTATTGTTCCCCTGTATCATGGTTGCATGTGCTCTAGGCCATGAAAACATTACAAGGATGTGATAGGCAGTTTTTTTTCTGAAAATGCCAGGACTTGATTCTCATAGAGAGACAAAGAGGGGACTGCCAAATGAAAAAAGAAACAAACAATTCTTACAAAACACACACAGACAAAGGCCCATTTGCCAAATCAAACTTGTACAAGAATTAAGTTCATAGGGTACCACAACCTTCCTTTCACCTACACAACTGTTCTCCTTACAGGATAGCTATTATGATCTGTCATTCATTACACTGGCAATGCTAAGAACATTACTCAAAGTTTATTTCAAAAAATTTCATGAACATAACAATAACACGTGTCATAAATAATGAATTAAATATATTACTTAACAAATTTTAGTACAACAATAATTTTTACAAAAATAATTGTCTATAAACAATCACTATGTTGTTCTGGAAAATCATATGTTAGTTTATTATATAGACACGAGTGTTTTACTGGAAAATATACCACTCGTAAAATTCATAAAAACTACATCCAGGACCCGAGTGGTTTATTTTCCATAATCTCACACGTGAGTTTATCGATGAAGTAATTTTGGTAATTTCCCTGTATTATTTTATCGACGTCTTTTAGTCTATATAATAAAAAGAACATTACAAGGAGGCTTGAAGATATGAATTTTATTTTCTCGTGGCAAAAACAATATTGTTTTGCCACTCGAAAATAAAATTCATATCTTTGCGCCACCGTGTAATATCCTCTATTTCTTTGACTCAAGTTTCTGCAAGGTTTCATATTGTTCCCTCTGATCAATACCACCAACTTACTAACATACCAGAAAACTTTCAAACAAAGCAACAAAATAATGCAGAATTTTTGGCAACAAAACATTAGCATACTCAATTTGATTATTTCAATTTTTTTTCAAAAATTTAACCTTACAATCAACTGGAAAAACCCAACAACCCGCTTAAGTCTCAACAATAAAACTTCATATTGGCAAAGTTTAACAGCGCCATTGAATCGAATGAGTCATCAAAAGGCAGATAAGTTCATCAATATCAACCTTTGTTAATCAGAAAATTAGAGATCCTTAATGAGATGGCCTGCAGAAAAGGCATTTTTCTGCATTTTTCAGACAGGCGAGGGCAAGCGTGAGGCAGTTTTCATCGCCTCCACTCCATCTCGCACATGGTACTAAATACACACTCCATGCCTGCCTCATGCTTGCCCTGAAAAATGCAATAAAATAATGCTTGTTCTGCAGGGTATTTTCACAAGACCTACTCCCTGGACTGGCTGTACAAAGGATGACGACATATCGGACAGGTGCGGCTGAAAAAGACAGAAAAATTAATAATGTCATTACCAACTGAATTATTATCACCAAGGAAAAATGCGTAGGTCAAGAAAGGAAAAGCACCACGGACAACAACTTAAAACTGGAAACACTGATAACCACTGAACCTAAACAGTCTTGATGTATGGCAGCAAATACAAACTGTGCTCGGATGGTTTATGGACTATAACATTTCATAGACCTCTGATCACTTCTCAATACTACAGAACTACATGTAGCTTAAGAAGCAGTGTCAAAGTGGACACTCCAAGATGGAGACTTTGTGCTAGCTCCATAGGAACTCCATTGAGGACACACAATCTTGAGTTGTTCGTTGATTTTCTATCATAAAATACTTTCAAGTTCTAAAGAAATGCAGATAAGTGACCAAAGAGAGTACTCTCAACTACAATGATGATATCATTCCTCCAGTATTTGCAATCTTTTCACATACAGGTAAGCGTTCCTTCAACCTAACTTTTCAACAAATTCATCACTGAGAAATTTCTTTACAATTCCTTTTTATGTGGCTTTGTTTTGAAATCAGTGGGTCTGACATAGAAAATAATGCAAAAGAGCCATTTGCTTTATTTTCAGTCTTCTCAATTTCCTTTGGAGGTGCACTTATGACACTCACCTTAGCGTGCATTCCTTTGAGATGATCTGGATCAGGATCAGTGATCCAAGATCACTCAGATGATCGCAGATCATAACTGAACTGATGAATCTTTGTCCAGAGTGGATTCACCAATTTATTTGATCTACCATGATCTGAGATCACTCGGATCACTGATCCTGATCTGGATCATCCCAAAGGAATGCACCCTTAGTTTCTTAGTTTCTTAAATGGTACTTTTGTTACTTCAAAAAAGTGAATAACCTGATTACTTACATGCCGTTTTGTATCATAGCGATGGCACATTCCCTGTGGACTTTGTGTGAACATGGTAATATCTGACAACCACTGAATGCATCCTGCAAACAATGTAAACAACAATCAGCATTGCAACTTACAGGTGTATTGGATTATTATCATAAGATCAGAGAGTTTAAGCTTCACGGATATGGCAAATGGCAAACGTCAGATTCTTATGGACAAAAAAAAAAAATACTAATTTAGGTGTAAAAATAATGAACAGTAAACAACAAGTAAAGAGGAAACTTGGTCACGTGGTACAAATTCACGTTTGTTGTTTGACGTAAACGTGATGCTTGACCTCTCTATAGTATTATAATAACAGAAGTATTTTTTAAAAAAACTAATCCTTTATTTCAAGACCTCGTTCTACTCACACTCAAAACAGGAGACCTCATTCTCATCAAGGCTTTAAAAACCTTTTCACTAAATAATCAATCAAACCTCACCTCCAAGCAGATGCAACATTCATCATGACCTGAATCTGGCCGACACTTATGATTTCCCTTGAGTCGTTTGTCTAAACACACATTACACACTTCACAGTGGAATGACTTATCCTGATGAATCCTAAATGATAAAAAAACAATATTCTTTCATACATTAATTTAAAAAGTGATCCAGTATATCCATCACACAGTGACACTCTTTTTGCTTCATTTATCCTATCTTATAACCGATCCAAACAAGTAAAGGCATTTTATTTATACTAGCCAAGGAAAATTGCAAGTGGATCAAACAGGAGAACCACTTCTAGGAAGAAAAGACCTTTGCTGACATAATTATTTCTGGCTAGCCGCTTCCATGTGATCAGACAGTGGGGAACAGTGCAAAATAGACCTGCTAGTCCTGTCTGTTTGTGTTTTGTGCCTTATAGACATCAGAACAAAAAGGAGCCACTTTTTGTGCTCTGATCTCTCCTTTGCAGCCTGTCCACTATCTAAACACAAAAAACTAGCCTGTGTACAGACCCCCCCCCCTCCCCTCACGAAAAATCCCTTTTTTCTGGAAGGGGGGGGGGGGGGGGGTGTCTGTACACAGGCTACAAAAGCAGGAGGTAAACATCTTCTAAAAAGTTGAACACAATAGATAATTCCAAGTCACCTACCTGCAAATTCCACATTTTTCGCAATGATATGGATTTTTGTCAACACTGGTGAAATGCTTGCAGATGGCACAGAAATATGCCGACATTTTGCCCCCACACTTACGACACTTGGCACTGTCTTCACCAATCTGTAAAAATAAAACAGACAAATTGTCAAATGGTGTTTACGGAACTGAATAATATTGCATGAAGAGGACAGCACTTAATAAAACACCAGGATTCATTTAGGAACACAAAATACAAAAAAAAAAAAATTAAACACATTTTGCACTACACAGGTGCAAGAACAAGCAGAAATTCACTCTTCAAGTTCCACAGAAGCAAAAACAAAGAAAAAAATTACTGCCAACTCAGAAAAAAGTGACGACCTGAAATATGCCAGGAATGTTACCACTGTGACCAGTTGCAAAAAAGTTCAGGATGTGAAAGCAAACCTCAATACTACGAACTAAAATTATATTGTTGCAGTCTGTGGATTACATTTCTCACTCCTTATTGTTTTCCCCTCACAACAAAAATTAATATCCTCAAGCCCTAGGATTTCAATTCCCATGGAAAACAATCGGTTTTTCGGTTCCATGCCCAGAGATCATGGGAAGCCATCAGTAAAAATACTAATCATTTTTTGATCCTGTGGAAGTTCATGGGAACCCATCTACTAATCAAGGTCATAGTTTTTTCTTAGCACTGGAAGCCATAAACCAGTAACGTATAATTGAAGATGGAACTGATAGATCCTGAACATTTTTAGTTTCACATATTAGTTGTAACTAAAGAATTGCCCTACTAGTTAATTATCTGTGTGGAAAAATCATGAAAATTATTTCTGTAAATGGATCCCTAAGGCTGAAAATGGCACTGGGAAACTATTTTTTGGTTCCGTTATTTTAAGACCATAATAACAACATGGTACCGGAAACTTTCGTTAACGTGAAATCCTAGAGCTTGTATCCTATAAATATATCTCTGGTGTTCACAGGTTTGTGAGTTTAGCAGGGATCAATGTATATAATAAAACTTTTACAGGTGTAATTTACAAGTGTAGTCACTGTTTTAGAGCCTGAAAACAATAGCTACACTTGTAAATTACACTTGTAAAAGTTTTATTAAAATATTGACCCTAGTAATCAATTATGATTAATTAATTTTTATAATCATGTTGAGATTCAATTCTATTTTTAAACTATTAAAAACAAATTTATTACTCTTTGTTTTTTAGCTAGTAATCATAAATTGCCATTATACTTTAAAGATGAAGGAAAATAACACTTTCACAGCAATCACCCAAAAACACATTGAAAGTTTCACTTTGAAAAAGTGTGTGCTGGGTACAGCTGTACAGGTATAATGTAGAATAAATTACTATTTTAAATAAGTTCAAGGAAACATGAAAAGAAAGCTTACCTCCTGTTCATACTGACAGTGAGAGCACTTCAGGTGAGTGGCATGACAAGCTTTAGCCTCTTCATTGTCACAAGCTTTCGAGATGTTGTGACAACGATGGCATGGATAGAACTGCGTGCAACAAGGGAACCGCACTCTGCAGTGCCGCTGATAATGTTCACATAGCCACTGTGATCGTGCAGTGATGGCTTCTTGTTCTTGTGGCCAGTTTTCAGCTTCCTGTAACTCTCTTTCTTCTCTCTCTCTCCTTTCTCGAGCTCTTTGTTCTCTTATTAACTGTTCTTTCCTTTCTATCTCCTTTCCAAACTGTTCTCGTTCCTCTCTCTCTCGAAGAACACGTTCAACAAGGGCATAAGCTTCTGCAACACGCCGTTCAAGAGCAAGTAATGAGTTGTCTGAGGCTTCTATAGAATCAGTACCAAAGTCTGTATTGTTTAACACAGAATTGTTGTCGGCATCACCAAGATGAGGTTCTAAAACAGATGTATCACGTGTAGATCTCGCTGCCAAAACACCATCAAACATTGTGGAATTTCCAAGCTGATACTGTGCAGAGGAATTTGTATCATCATCAATGTTTCCAGTTGTTGTCCTTGAATTTCCAAGTGCAAAATTTGGTTTCTGAGCTGGCTCATCTGTGCCCTGATTAGAGATAAAAGCTGAAGCGGCATCATTAGCAGCAAACCTATTTGCATCATGAGCAGGGTCCATAACCTGCTCACTTAAAAAGCTACTAAATCTTGGTGCATTATGTACAGGATCCCCAGGTAGAGTTAGCACTGCACCTGTCCTTGAAGGGTCAGCAAAACTTGAACCAGCCATTCCTGGATAACTATTTAGAACAGGATCGCTTGCTATAGGAGGAAATGGCATTTGCTTTGCTGACGGCAAATAAGTCTGTCTGTCAAAATGGTCAACTCCTGCAAATCTACTGCTGTTATGTACAAAATCACTTTGAAGAGAATAGTTGTCTGCAGCAGTTGAAGTATTTCTTGATAAATAGTTACTATACAGTGAGGAAGAATCATTTCCTAAATGGCCGGGCCAAAGTTCTGAGTTGTCACTGAAAGGTTTCACATAAGAAGAGCCACCCAAATGTCTACTAGATCCACTTACAAGTGAATGTCCAGTTCTACCATGTGGCTCTGTCCCGGATGCAGCCTGGAAATCCCCAAAGTATTGAGATATGTCACCATCAATAAAGGAAGTCCCCTGCGATGGAATGTCATTGAAGAGAGAACCAACATCAGTTTGATAAATACTGTCATGAAGGGCCTTATCTTGTGTGTGTCTCGCTAAGAAACCACCAGCTAAGCCATCGGTTATATATACAACAGGCTCTTTTGGTACTTGTCGATGAACTGTACTTTGAGGTTCCTTTGGCCTAGCGCCTAGACGTTTCCAGTCTGTTGCATCTGATGATGATGGTGGAGTAATTTCTCTTTCGCCTTCTGAAAACACAGGCAGCTGTGTTGAAAAAACACTTCCTCCATTTGCAATATTATGAGTTCTGGCAACGATTGAATCTGAAATAATTAAAGAATCTCTTTTTGTACATTCAGGGATTGTCTTTGTGCTATATGGAACTGCAATTACTGCTCCATCACAGAAATCATGAGACTTAACCACTCTTTCTTTGCCACCACCGGCACATGCTCCTTGTAGCTGGCCATCTTCGTCCGCTGGCTCGTTGCCTGGTCTGGCCATCAAATGAGAGATCCCTTGAGTATCCCATGTTGTAGGACTGGGGTTGCTGTAACCAGAGGCTGACTGGGAACCATCTGACATCACTTGAAAGCCATCAACTTCACAAGAAGCTTGTAAGGTGCTGTTAGAAGTTGCTGGTGCAGTCTTGTCAGAATTTGCTAACAAATCAGATGAGCAGCAATTGGAATTTGACTCAAACATAACATCTGAACGGATGGGTGACTTAGGACTTTCTTCAACCAGTACAACATTTTTTACACTCTTACTTGACAAACGTATGTCACTGTCTTCCTCAACTGAACTTCCACTGGATAAAATTGATGAGTATTGGGTTTCACCATGATCTATTTCCTCTGCTCTTAGTGATGTACCATTTTCATCCCTGCCTGTAAGCTCAAAATAATTTTTTGAGGAAGGTGCATAATCCATCTGTATCTTCACTTCAGGTCCATCTGTCTGTTCATCCAAAATGTTGTCTTGTGCAGGGGCAGATTTGGCTGAATTTGAAGCATGGTCTGAATCGACAGAACTGTTTGATCCTAAAAAAAGAACAACATCAGTTATCAATGGTAAAATTATATAGAAATGATCTGAGGGGAAACAAAAACTACTTTGAGTTAGCAGGAGGTTCGAGTTATCGAGGGTTCGAGTGACCGAGGGTAAAATTACAGTAAATGTATGACGGAGATCCAGGGGAAATCGATTTTGGTTCGAGTTAACGAGGCTTTGAGCTATGGGGAGTCAATTGTATACTTAGATGGATAATAATTGTGAAGAACAAGCCAAACAGTTGATGAATAGTTGGCCAACAGACAATTGACAGTAAACCCTCGGTCAGTCCCAAGGTGTTCTTCACATTATTAACCATTGCTGAAAGTTAAATGCACAAACCGATTGTACCTGCAGGCTTAAAACATTGAGTCATCTAGTCGCAGTGCAAAGAACTATGGGACTTGTCAGACCACGTGTATCGAACTGTCAGAAGTACAGACCTATTCAAGATACTCTTAAGATTCTCTAAGGATGTTCATTTTCAAGTTTTCCCCTCATGTGGTTTATCTTTGGTTTGAAATGTAACTGGAGATAATATTCCCTTTCACTTGAACTGTTTCCCGAACCTACTCAATGTTGAAGCGTGTTCAAAGACAAGTACACGAGTCTAAAACTAAACTATTATGCGAGACCACGATACAGTCCAGTGTCTTCAAGTTCATTTGACTCTGCAGTACCCTAACTTCAAAATAAACTTTTTTGATATAATCATTGTTTTAACTTTGATGAACTTTCTCTGACCTTTTCTACTCCTTGATAGGGGTGCATGAATTCCAAGTTTTTCCACAAGATCATATCGCTGAATTCCACCAAGCAGCTGCCCAATATAGTTCAAGGGAAATATTCCATTCATTTCCAGTTCTTCAAACAGTTCAAACGCCTCTGTCATACGTGCAAGTCTGAAACCACTGACTTTGCTTTTGAGCAAAAACTTGATCTTTTTCACTTCTGCAGATGACAATGAGTCAGAGATCTCAAGGAGTCTTGAATGCAGGAGGAGACCTAGTGGAAGGAAAATCAAGGACTTTAAGGAAATTGCAGAATATTCCACTAGGGATAACACCTAGGCCAGATCTGGTATTTGCTTGAATATACACACCAAAACTGTATAAAAATTGCTGCATGACATTATTTATTTTAATCTTCTTTGTGGTCAACATGATCATTTTGCATATATCTGTTACTACAATGTAGTACTTACACCTTATTTGATGGTTTCGCATATAATACGTGCGGATATTTTGCAAGTTGCGTAGTATTTTTCCAAGCCCCGCAGGGGCGAGGAAAAATACGAGCAATGAGCAAAATGTCCGCTCGTATTATATGCTAAACCATCGAATAAGAGGTTTATTATTCCACTTCAATAAAAAATTGTTATTTTACAATTGGCTTCTATTTTTTGGTAAAAGTATTCAGAAACATCCTGATTCCACCTGTGAGAATGACGTTAACAATGAGCAAAATGTTCGCACGTATTATATGCCAAACCATTGAATGAGAGGTTAATTATTTCAATGTAAAAGAAAA
The DNA here is from genome assembly GCA_038088405.1 of Porites divaricata. Lineage (NCBI taxonomy): Eukaryota > Metazoa > Cnidaria > Anthozoa > Scleractinia > Poritidae > Porites > Porites divaricata. The sequence goes on from JBBMOI010000008.1 coordinate 7,006,199, forward strand.
ATGTTATGTTGGCTTCTATTTTCTAGTGAGAGTATCCAAAACACCTGATTCTGTCAGCCATAGTTGCTCCTTTTGCATCTGCCGGTATTTGCCCTGTTGTAAATCGGTTAAACTAGGACACTACAGTGTATTACGGCCTCGTATTTTGCGCATTCTCTTGACCTTATTTGGTAAAATGACATAATAGTGGAATAATAATGGTAATTAATAACAATTCTACACCTCATTGTCAATGGCTAGTGGTGGATATTTATCACTTGGTAAATATCCATAACTAGCCACTGACAAGGAGGTGAAATAATTATTATTGCTTTATTATTATACTAAAACACTGAAATAATTGAGCACAAAAATGATATTTTAAACTCATTTACTGCTGCCAACGATTACAATTTTGGTGAGCAAACGACCAAACAGCCATTGTGTTTTCTTGCCATAAAACAAAACTTTTGGAAGGCATTTGTTTAGTTATGGGAAAATTTCTTCAAAAGGGGTTATGAATTCTTTTCGTATTTGAAACTGTTCTGTAAAACCCATTAAATTTATTTTCACGCTTATTAATATTATGGACATGTCAGCTATTAATTTGCATTTGTAAACAAAAAACCTTTTAATCACCACCTTTCTGGACCCTTTTTAAATGATTTCCTCCTCCACCCCCTCCCCTTCTTAATGGTTTGGAGAGACTCAGCTTAGCACAGCATTTCCTGGCAGCCACTTGCTTTAGCCACTGTATTGTGCATTAATTCCCCACCCTCTATTTTATTTTTTCCACTGATAAATCAGTGTGACAGGTGCCTGGTTCTCTTGAAATGGGGGCTAGGCTAAAAGACATGGGTTTACTAGCCATAGGGGTGTAACACTATCTAGGGGCTGGTTTTGCCTCCTCCACCAAGCAACACAGTTGTGAAATACATGTATTAATTATTTTTCAGCTGCAAAGGCATGTTAATAATTAACTTCAGATATTGAATGCTCAGCTGTACATCTCTTACTTACCAGGCTCTTGCACTGCAGTTGCCCCACCAAGGAGCCTTCCACGGCGCTTTGCTTTTTCCTCAAGGAACAGAAATTTCCCTAGATCAGCTTGAAGCTCACGTTTCTCCTCCTCACTCTGCTTCAAATTTTCTTCCAGTTTTCTTATCCGTTGTTCTAATTCATGATGATCCTTGTGAGAAGCTGCCAACTCATCCTCCAAATTGGCCAGCAGAGTTCCAAAAACATCCTCAGTTGCAGTTCCTGTGTCAACTTTGTCTGAACTTGCCCCAGACAATGGCCCTTGAATATCCTGATCAGGTGCTTCAAGCTTTGAACTTTGATTTGCCTGTAAATCTTCAACACAATGAGTTGTCGAGAGCTTGCTATAATTACCAACACTTGAGTCCTTGTCCTTTGAAGAAATATTCTGTGCTGCAGCTTTCTGATCAGTAGAACTTATCTTCAGTTCCTCAGCTCCATTGACATTTTCGACGGTGAAAGTTTTCGACTGTTTAGTATTCTGTATTCCAGGATAAGAACAACTTTGTTCTGCATTTAAGCATTCCTTGTAACTTGATTGTGAAAATGCACATGTATCAACAGACAGTGAAGGCTCCTTTGGCAAACTAACAGACAGTTCACTGCACTTTGTAATTCTTAATGCATTATCAGACAAGAGTTCTCTGCTTTCACAAACATAAACTACATCGGAGGAAGAATCTACCTGGTATTCCTTCAATTTGTCAACAGATGATAAGCTCTCACTTGGGGACTTTGTTGATGCAAATAGGCTATTGCCAGCTAAAGAAAAAGTAGACGGGCTTGCAGGCACCGAATTCAATGAAGATGAAGTAGCACTTGAAAAGATACTCGAAGACAGACTGGAATTATGTGTAATGTGGCTGTCACACTCATTAACATCATTTGAAGTGGGTCCACCACTGTTCAATTCTTTCTCTCTGGTATGCAATACAGGTCTTGACTGATTCAGAACACACTCTAGAAGGCATAGGCCAACATCTACATGTTGGCAATTGTCACAGGGATGGCATAAAGGATGGATGATGTCTGCATTCTGTTACCAAAAAGAATACAAACAACTGATCAACAAATGCTAACACTGATTGTGTTCATTAAAGGATCGTACTAATTTTTCTGTCTTTGGCTAAGCATCCAGCATTTTTTAGGTTCCTTTTGTAGGTACCGAGGCACAAATTATGTACAGCAAAAGAAAACGTTTAATACAACCAAACAATAAAGCCCCCAGAAGAGCTCCATTGTTTGGTTTCTCTTTTTCTTTTGTGATAATGGTTACCTGCAGAAAGACCATTTTTTTAACACAGCTGCTGTCAAGTAAGCCCACTGTAAATCTGGAGCAAAGCTTTACTCCTCTTTATATATCAGGTTAAATTCACACAGTCACTGACTGTCTATGTTTCACCACAGGGCACCCACACAATCTGCTTGTGTATAAACCTTATTTTAAGGTAAATGTATTTGCCACTTTGAGGCTGCATGGGAGACCAGGTCAAGATCCCCCCAAAACAGTCCCACAATGCACTTGACAGCTATCTCGACCCAGTCTCCCACACAACTGCAAAGTGGCCAATTAGATTTACCGTTGGCTTCATACTATTGATGCAACTGGTGATATATTCCTACAGCAGATGAAGCAAACGATAAATCTAATTGGCAAACACAGAAGCCAAAGTGATCTGTAATGATCAGCTGAAAATAGCTGGCAAATGACGCAAAAGGAGAACAGCCCTGAAAGCCCCAAATGGGCCACCCTGCACATCACATACGCTAAAATGGGGGACACTGCTGGTGGCATTGGCTTGAGGTTAACATAGTCTGAACAAAATTTAGCCACATTAAAAATAATAAAAAGACCTGAAAAAAGACCTGATGGATGTCTCTTAAGCAAAGAATTCAGACGTAAGAACCCCTCCAAATCTACAAAGCTTCTGTAATTGACACACATCCTGCACACTGCTACAAAGTACATGTAGGATCAGCAAGAAAACTGCAATGTACAATCACCTATGTTAAGAGCATACAATGTACATGAACTGTATGAACCAAGGAACTTGGACTGTTTTTTCATTTAATCCTTATTGTTTAAGATAAGTATTACCTCATTGTGTAATTTGCCAACTGTCCGCTTTTTCAAATCTGCTTCTGCACCCCCAGAAATACTACACAGACATGTCACCGTTGAATTCCAAGTTTCCAATGTTTGACCAGAACCAACTAAGTCTTTGTCGACACTTTGGTTACAGTTACCATCACGATCACCATGGCCAAGAACAAAGCCATTAACACCTTCACAACCCAGCTGCAGAGAAGACTCAACGTCAACATTCAAAATTTCAAATAATGACTCAATGGTAGCAGTCAGCACATTTCTTACTGAAGAACAATGACAGTTAGAACCTGATTCCTTAATAGTGCAACATTTCACAATGACATAAAGATTCCTGACATCAATTGTTAAAAACAAATTTGACTCTTGAACAATGAATCTAGCAACATTCTCTTCTAATGAAATATCAGAAATGATACTTTCTTGGAAACCATTTAGTGCCAATTGTTGACCAAAATTTTGGATCAAATGGTCCCAGACAAACTCTGTCTCACGCTGGTTCACACAACTATAGGAAAAATAAGAGACATGTGGTGCAGGATGTACTGTAGCAGAGTCCAAAGAAGATTGCCAAGATGTCAAGTAATCAAAATCATTGTACAGTCCTTGTGATTTTGTCCACTCGAGTTCAACAAGTAAAGGGAGACAGTCAAGATAACTAGAAAGGGAAAAAATGTCTGTTTGAGCTGGAAGTTCCACATACACATCCTTTCCTTCTCCGAAACCTTTTCTAAACTTTGGTTGCAGAAATAGGATTTTTACACTCTCGCGGAAAGAAGAAGTCATGCAGTTGATTTCTTTCATGTCCAGACCTCTACCTTGAATCCTCAAAAACAAAGTAAAGGGTGATTTTTCTGCAGAGGATGAAAAGAACATTTTTGAATCATTGTCATCATCATCGTTTGCTCCTAATCTATCAGCCAATGAATCAAATGTGTGCATTACTAAGACTGCAGGTCTCTTAAATAAAGGAATCCTCTGAGTAAATAGATACAAATCTTGGCCAGCAAAATCTCTCATTTGAATTTCTTCTACTTGTTCTTCTTTCAAACAGCACACAAGTTTATCAAGATACTGTATTCTCTCATTGCCTCTTTTCATGTGTACCAAGTTAATAAGAGAAATAACCTGAGCTTCTGCGAATGAAGAATTACCTCCCTTATCATCAGCTCTGTCTTGGGAGTGTAGGAAGACTTTAGGGGCAACGATTTCGGTTTCCTTGCTGCCTACATCATCACAAAAGGGAACACTGTTTTGGACATCTATAAAGCACTTTTCTGCCTCTTTCACCATACCCAAGGACTGTTTTAAGCTGCCAAGTAAACTTCTCCAAAACATGACATCAGGATGACTGAAATTTACTCCAAGATTTAACATCATCTTAATGCCCTCTTGTATTTTTCCAACAGCTGGCATATGCAGCTCTTTAAACCTCTGAAAGATCATTCCTACTTGAAAGTATGCATTGGCTGTCTTGCAAGATACCTCACCACAGGATGAAATGAAAATAGCTTCTGCTTCTTGCACGGTTTCTTGGGCTTGATGGAAATTTCCTTCTTCAGAATACAAGAAGGCAACTTTCAAAAGAATCTCTCCTACTTCTGGATGATTAGGATTCAGCTTCTTGAAGACTTTTAACGCCTTATTTAGGTATTCTAAGGCATCTTTGGCATTGCCCTTTAGCAGAATACAGGAACCCAGAACACTCCTACACAAGGCAACTGAATGATGATTTTCTCCACAATAACTAATCAAGATACCTTCAGCCTGTTTCAGTGCAGTCTCAGCATCATTAAACCTTCCAGAGCCATGCAGGAAGCAGCCTATTTGGTACAGTAATGATCCATAGAGAAAACTATTTTCACCATGGAGTAGAGGGAAAATATTTTGCAACTTCTTTAATAACTGGCAAGCTTCTTTCATGCATTGACCAATACTGCGACAAATCTTTACTGCAATGATGACAATTCTTAAGAGCTCAGCATTCATTGATACATGTATCTTAGAAGCATCTGGTTTAGCCAGTAAAGCAAGTAAATGGGAGATAAAATCCTTAAATTCTTTGGCTTCAATTTTTCTATCTATTCCATCAAGCTGAATTTTCATTAACTGCCGGGATAAAACCGCTGTAGCAGTTTTATCAGCACCTGGGATGTCAAAGTGAACAACGGTTGTCAGAATCTTTTTCAACACCTGGTAGTTGCCAAACTCCTTTAACATATTAGCAATTCTTCCCAGCAACTTCACAGGTAGTTGTGCATCATTTGTTTTCCTCATAGAGATGTCATGGCACAAGGAAGCTGCAGTAGTAGTGAGATCTGCTGCTTTTTCATATTCACCCACGACCTTCTTCAGAAAAGCTTGGTTCAGAGTAACTACTGCATTTTCTAGACAGTGTTTTTGTTGCTGAAAGCAAATGTTGGCAATTCTGAAGCATTTGTCACTCTCTTCATAAAGTGCAACTTCAGTGAACATTATCCCAAGGTTATTCATCAGGAAGCCATTTTTGGGATGGTACATGTGGTACTGATCAAGAGATGTAAAGTAACTTTTTACTTCTTCTAAACACATTCTGTTACCTTTTGCAAAGGAAAAAGCACTAAGGACTGACAGGCAATTCACTTGGCTTAAACTGTCATCCTCATGGTAGGTTAGACATAGGAATTCAGATTGGTTAAAACTCCAAGGTTTCAGGATGGACTGTTCAACATAACGTAGTAGTGATTTAAACTGGAAACTTTGATCTTCTTCAGTACCAAACAGGTCACAGGGAACCACTGGGTAGTTGTTAGCTGCCCCAAAAGTCCCTTTCAAAAAGGTATATCCACATCCACGTTCAACATGTAAAATATGCTGAATTTTCTCTAAAAGGAATTTGCAGTTGTCCTCCATTGTAATTCAACCACCATGTGATACCTGCAAGTATACAAAAGTATTGGTTGAAAAGTACGATAACAAACAAGCATTAATAACTGTGTTCTCCTTATCTGATGGCAGCCAGAAAAATTAACTGCCTGAAGAAACACTTCTGACCGCCTGAAAAAACCTGAAGGTTTACTAAAATTAAAGTATTTTAAAAAAATACACAAGATGTGATCCAAATTTCCAATTCTCACATACCACAAGGAAATGAATGAACATAATACTAAGGTATACACAGCTTTTCTTTTAATGGGCCATGCATTTTGGAAGGAGAGCATTAAAGACAATAAAATTATTGGAATAAATCATTTTAAATTGTTGTGAAAAGGTAACAGCATTCTATTTGTGTAAAATAGGTCTTATAAATGAGAATACAACATTTCAAAGAACTTAGCTCCTAAATTTCCCAGCAAGGATGGCACCATGTCAGGCACCTTCACTACCCCTTACACCCAGGACAGAGGGTACATATTTTTTTGCCTTATATTGGCTATGAATGATTCGTCTATAACCTGCAGAGCTAAAATTTAGGGAGAAGACTGGATACAAAGCACAGAATTTGATCACACTGTATATTTTATTTTGAGCAAAGAAGTAGACCACTGCAGGGTTTGAAAATAAAATAAAAACCACACTATTTTTACAATGAGACGGACAGGTATTGACTAGTTAATTATAATTAAGAGCCAATGTCGGAAAATATCGCAATAGCAATACCTATTTAGATACCGAACTTTCCATCATTTCTTGGCACTTTGGTAGACTAGAAATAGCTTTGGTGTGATTTTATCCTTTGTTCACACGCTTTTCGCTTTGTTTACATTTGACGTTCTTGTCGCTTACGGTGGCCCGAGGGGCTTATATTTAAAATTTCATTTTTTGCAAGGGTTTAAATTCGCAGAGCTGAAACTTCAGGTCTAGTTCAAAGAATCACAGCTCTTTCATATAGTATAGTCATATTTTAAATTTGAGACATACCAGAATTGACTTTTTGCGGTTGAAGTTGGGCGTTATTTCGACCGCCAAAACAGCACACAATCAAGGTGCAAATAATGAAAGCCCAAAACTATTATTATTACAAAAGTTATTTTGCGAGGCATTTTTATGCAGTCTTAAAGCTTTGGGTAACTGGTAAATGTATGTGCAACATCAAGTCAATAGGAGCTTCTGCGCACTTGTACTGCTTCCTTGAAAATTGTTGAAATTTGCAGCATTTCGCGAATAAAAAAATGTATTTTTATCGAATTTTTGAACTTTTCCAAATTTCTCAAAATGTAAAGCGCTTGAGGATTTCTTAACATCATTTCTTGAAATAGTTCACCTAAAGGGTTGTTTGGGTGGTATTAGCCAAAATGCGAATTTTTAGAACTGATTTAAGATTCTCGATATTTTCCGACATTGGCTCTTAAAACAATACTAAATCTTCTTACACAGTAAGTAGTTTTCGGTAGTACTGGAAAACATTAATTAATTATTATATTTTATTTTGAACAGCTCTGGACATTGCTCTTAATATTAAAATAGCAAAATAAGAAAGCTACCGTATGTGAAAAAATAAAGTTCTGGCATCTGTTGTTCAAAAAGTGGATTGAATGTTATCCAGCGGATAAACCTTTATCCACTGGATAGTTCAATTGGTTTCCCAAATACTTAGTTGGTAGATAGTTACTCAGTGATTTATATGGTGGATAGTGCTATCCAACTTCAGAGATGCCAACTTCTGGAGATCTATAATCTGGAGACACTCTCTTTTTCACTAGCCAAACCCCCCCAAACCCCCACCCCCCCTCCAAAACTTAAAATCAAGTCTTACATGAAGTAGACACTGTCAAAATTCGCAATCAGCATTTTGATGCCAGAAATAATCTTTGTCAGTTACTAAATAGGTGCATAATGCCCCAGAAACCATACTACGAATGAGAAAAATTCAAGGTTTGAGCTAAAAATGGGCTAAATTTCAAACTAACGCACAGAAAAACTCAAATGGTGATTTTATCCAGGAGATAAGCGACCCGTACAGGAGACTGGGAGATTGGTGTCGTATCCAGAAGACTCCTGGATAATCCGGGAGAGTTTGGCATGTATGCATCTCCTGAACAACCTGGGCTGTAATGAATGTTGACAAAACCTCTTTTGAATTCTAATGCTAGCCCATAAGAAGTTGATAATGATCAATTGACTTTGCTTTGCCTTATCTGGAGGAAGTCACATTTGGCCATTTTGGGAATATTATTCCAATTCTGGTTGAATTTACTTTGTAAAACTGTAATTTTCCTGAGCACTTGTATATAAGCAATAATGTGATTGGTGGGAAGTAAATCAATTACGTCAAATGTTATAATTCCAACAACATGTTTTTTACATTTTTTTCCCTTCCCTGTTGTGGGGGGTTGACAGCCCTATAAGAAGCAAATTTTTATTGATTCTCCAAAAACCCCTGCTGCCGACACAGAGGTATAAGCTTCAGGGTTATACATGTATGCTTCTGAATCGAGTCATGTACCTTGTAGGGAAGCCACAACTCAATTTCAGAACCTTGGGGACAAGGATGAGGAAATGAAGAACTGTGCAAGAATGTCAATGGCGGGTTAGCAATCATGCAAAACTAAAATGTTGTTCCTTATAGGTACTTAATTTTGCATTTTTCCTGATAATAAAAACATTGCAAAATTAAAGAACCGGAATAAAAACCTTGTGAAATTGAAACATGCAAACTTTAATACCCATATAGAAAATTCGAATAACAGAAAAAATGACTACCAAAATAATTAATAATAACAACAAAAATGTGTTGTGGTTCAATTTTTTCTCTGGTTTAAATTATATTTTCCTTTGTTTTGGGGGTATGGTAAATATATACATAGCCTAAAATGTTTTGTTCAGTATGTTATTGTTTAGTCAGCAAGCATTATGACTATATTATTATTGAGCTTGGCAAACATCACACTTGCCAAGTGTCACAGCTCAGGCGTAATTGTCACACATGTGGATCGAAAACTTCGATCTTACGCCTACTCACACCTCTGTTCCAATTTGTCAAGCCTGGTAGAAAAGTTTGTGCCAGTACAGCATTTACTAACACATTTTGAAAAATGTATTAATCATATAAAGAAACTGGAACCAATTGCAATGAGAGAAAAGAAAAGCCATGTGAATGATCAACTTTCTTTGAATTCGCTCTTATTTTAGAAGGAAAGTCACTGGAGACAAGGTCATGTTTTTTCGTGTTCCATGCATGTTTGTACTAGACAGAACTCTTTGGAACGTCTTCGGACATCTTCGGATATCATTGGACCCCTACGAAAAATTTTGGCACTGATCTCAAGATAAAAATGTCATGCCAAAAACTTAAAAAAAGTTGGCAGGTACAAAACATAATTATGTTTGTTATTTAAACTACCAGTTCTAAACCATTTTATATAATAACTAAGATAGTACGCATGCTCTGATTGGCTAAGAGGAGTGTTTGCATGAGAGTATGTAAACATGGTTGTGACATGAGTTGTTTAGCTTTTCGTGTGCTGATCATGCAAGCACAAATTTGAAAAAGTTTTAATGATCAAAACTCGACAAGTTTACTTTATTTGCCCATTCCGTTGTCGGCTGAAACTTGGAAAACCTTTACAAACAAGCTGTCTCAACTTTTTTTTTAGCTTAAGCTGATTTTTTAAGTGAGAAAAATCCGTATTTTGGAAAGCATCTTTTTGCAAAAGAAGAACTGATTAAGTGTGCAAGACTTCGTGTACAAGACTTTGCAACTGGTAAGAACTTCTCCTTTAATCAGTGCCATAACAGGAAGGTTATTTTATAAATTAAAGCAATAGAAAACTTTTTTCCAATGTTTGTATAGCCTGATATAAACACTCAAGGGGTTGGGAGAATTCGAGTCAGCTATGCAAACCCGAGACGAAGTCGAGGGTTTGCATAACTGTCGAGAATTCTCCCAACCTCTCTCATGTTTATATCAGGCTATAAAAAATGCAAACACAGAAAATGTTTTCTATTGCTTAAATGTAACAGTAGTGCAATATTTCTGTGAATGACTATGCTACAACAAACTCTGAAAAATTAAGAACATATTAAGAACTTAATCAGCCTGATTTGTCAAAAAGTACCCTGAAATATAAGAACCTGTTCAGCCTGATCTCGAAAAATTCTAGGTTCTTATAATTATGCAGGTTTTTACTGTAATACAAGATAACAAATTCCCACATACAGAGATGCCAACCTCCGGAGACCTAAAATCGGGAGACTGTCTCTTTTTTACTCCCCCCCGGAATTTCAACGACCCCCCCCCCCCCCGAAAAATTGACCCAGCCCCCAATGGGAATGACTTAGGACATTATATGACGTCTTACATGATGTATATACTATCAAAATTCGAATGCTAGAAATAATCTTTGTCAATGACAAAAATGTCCCAGAAACCGTACTGCCAATAAGAAAACTTCAAGTTTTGAGCTAAAAATGGGCTAAATCTCAAACTAAGACTTTTATTTTTTACTAAGACAGTATTCGATAGTGAACGTAAAAAGCAGGAGATTTATGTACCAAAGCGGGAGAGCGGGAGACGAGGCAAAAAAGCATAAGTCTCCCGCCAAAAGCGGGAGAGTTGGCATCAATGCACATATTTATTAACTGATTTTGCCATTTTGTGTCTTCCATTGTGAAATGAGGTTCATTTGCAAACATTTCACAAATGGAGTACAGAATCTAGATATCACCTTCATCTGTCGAATCACTAAACTTGGACAAAAGATAAAATATTAATATATGCCATTCACTTGCTCCAGTTTTTCTAGGAATTTTCAACTTTTTTGAAAAATCAAAGTGGCAGATTTAGAATTCAAAGCTCATAAAGAAATTTAATATTCAAATTTTTTCTTAAGCATTTTTTTAGCTTACATCTTAATGTTATCCCTTTGAAAAAAAATAATTTTATAATATCTGAAAAATCTATGTATTTTCCTGTAATTCCTAATACACAGGATCGTTTAAGCTTATAACACTAGTCATTCTCATCTTTTGCATGTTACAACAGATCATGCCTGTTGAATAAAAGGATAAAACATAAAAAGACAGAAAAAATACTCGGGATACATTATTTTGTAGCTGTATTATCTGTCTTAAAATTTGTGCAAGAAACGCCATGTTTGGCCCACTCAGGATGTGCAGCTCTGCATGGTATAGGTTCATATATGGGATCTTCAATCTTAAAAAAGTATTCAATTTTACTATTTAGCATCTTAAACAGGGCATGCAATTTTAATGCATTTTGCCTTAAACAGTGTCAGAAATAAAGGGTTTCAGCAGCACAGTCCCAGCTAAACACCCTATAAAACTTAATCCAAAGAAGTTGCTTCCCTTATACATATTGATAACTTGGCAAAACCGGCTTTGCTGTTTTTTTAACAAGTTAGAGAATGCTTGAAATTTGCAAAATTGATCAATGCCCTTTTTTATATTTTCCTATTTAAATAAAACGCCATGAAATACCGTCTCGCCAAACTTCGTAGTGTACCAATAAGGCTTGAGCTATTTAGCAATCTTCTATACCTTATTTTTTACCTAGTACAAAGATAAAATTAGCACAGTTTTTTTACCGTCAAACAAGTAAAAAAGTGAACACTTGAAACATTTCAGGAATGTGTCACAACCAATCACAACATAGATCAGGACAGTATAATATACCTAATTCATGGTTTTTAACCTAGTCCACATTTTACATTGACTAAAGAATAAACTGTCTTCTGCTACCACATCACAGTTTTAACTCTACTGCAAGAACTCTGTCCATGGCCATTACATTTCTGCTCACATAGGATTATATTGGAAGATGTTAACAACAGCATATCCTCAAAGCTGGAATGGACTCTGGACCCTGGACCAGGGACTCCCCCCGCAAAAAAACTCAAAAGATAATGTTTTTATATATGGCTGAAATGCACGTGTGACATAGACAAATCTAAAAAGCATTCCCCCCCCCCCCCCCCAACCACAAATATTCAGTCCCCAAATCTTTTAGTAAAGAAAAAGAAAAAGAAACACGAAATTCAAGGCCATACATGGATCAGGGACTAAGACAAGTTGAAAAAACTATACACCAGAAAAAAAGAATGTTCCCGGATTCAAAAATAACCCTGAGTTACAGATAACCAACTGAACAAGCGCATGTCTTGCTGAATTCGGCATTGAAAAATCATGCAGCATTTGAACGTGTTAGCGCCACTGTGCAGTGTTGTTTTGGAGTATGTATGCTGTCCCTAGCTAATGAACTATGTTTTTTTGAAAGCATTACTACTTTTCTCTGCACGGAAAGCAGATAAGAAAAACTATTCAGCGACATGTGTGAGCCCTTATCAGCCATCAATCATAGTAAATAGTAAATCAACAGGATAAACAATTGAGTTCATAAGCTAGGGACAGCATACGTTCCGCAAAACAACACTGCAAAGTGCCGCTATAACACCTTCGAGCATGATATGATTTTTCAATGCAAAGTTTCCTAACTGAAAGATTCAGGGGACTGCTTAATTTGTGGTGCAGGGGGGGGGGGGGGGTGAAATGCTTTTTAGATTTGTCTATGTTCCTTATACGTGTTCAATCATAAAAAAAAAACACTATTGCTCTCTCTTTTTTGAACAAAATTTAAAAAGGTGGTGGTGGGGGAGGGGTTAATTTTGTTTTCCAGGGTCAGGTGATTATGAAGTAATTTTTTTTTCAGGGTAAGTCCTGAGTCCAGGGTCTAGAGTCCAGTCCAGTCTTCACCTTTTAGGATGTGCCACAAATTGAGCTTAAATCAAACTTAATCTACCAGACCTGCTCAGTCAAATGGAACAGCAAATAAAAATCATTGAACCTCACTTAACAACAACATCAGGCTCAGCAGATTTAAAGTTGATGTTTGAGCCATTACTAACAGCTTATTTGCAGCTGCTAGCTTGAGAGTTCTGATGATATTTGGCACCTTTATCATACATTCTGCATGACATGCCACAAGCCTTGTCATATTTGTGATGAGCATTTACTTCTTATCTGCACGAAATCCTTGGAAAGGGCCGCAAAGTTCAAAATCTATTTATAAGCTTTTGCCCAAATGCAAACTAAATAACAATGATAAAATCTCAATAATAACACTGAACTGCATGTGTCACTGGCAGACAATGAAAAACACCAAGGGTGATCTTTTGCAAGGTGCTGTTTTAAAGATGCAGATTTTATGGCCTTTTATCTTCTAGACAGTTTGTGTTCATCGAACCCTTTTAGTAATCTTTCTTGGCTCAAGCAATTCATATGCAAATGCAACAGAGTAAACTTAATTTTTCTCTTTAAATCAAACCAAATCAAAGTAGAAAACAGAATATACACCAGCTCATGCCCTCCAAAAAAACACTACTAATACAGAAAGACAAGTTCTCCTAACTCCATTGCTACCATCCCAGTCATAGTTGCCGAAACACCTGCCGATTTTTTCGCCTCTAGCCCTACAATATTAATTTTGCAAACGTTTATGGCCTAGCAATCATGTGAAACCAACATCGAGGGAAGGAAAAGAAAGCAATATATGAATTAGTAGAAAAGTTCATCAGGTGTTTTCCAGAAGTGTTTCCAGGAGAGGTTTGTAGTTTGGGGCTATGCCACTTACTCTTATAGAAACAAAATAATGAATTAACTTGAGTGCTTGTGATGTACTCTGGAATGTCTGGTTAATTAGATGCAAGATACATGAACTTGCAGTTTAGAGTGTCATCTTTTGAGGTCATCGTGTGAATGTCTACTATGTACTCACATTACCACAAAACATGTGACACTTGCATGACCAAAAATAGACACAAATCAGAAATTTTGTACCACTGCCTTAACATACCCGTACCCCCAAAAACTAAGTCATACGAATCACAAAACATGATAAAGTCTGCGAGCAAGCTCTCCCAGGCACTCTGGGGCGAGGCAGGAAAATGAGCACCCCCAAGAGCTTGCTCCAGGCTTAACATATGATAATGCAGGTATCAATGTTTGAACAGAGAGGGGGACAGGCATTTACACGGCATTTGAACAGTTCCTTTCCCCCCTTTATGGAGATTTTGACCATTAATAATTTTGTCCCAGCTGCAGTTTTTTAATCTCCAAAAAGGGATATATTTGATCAAATTTGAACTATTTTCCAGTCCCGAGCATTGGGAATTTGACCAAGAAATTGCAAAAAAATTCAAATGCCCCACCTAGGATGTTGTAAATGAAAGTAAGTCAGCAACAATAAATCAGTTTACACAGGTCTACAGCATTCCTGAATGATTCTTGGCAAGCTTAAGCAAAGGTTTTTTCTGAGTGACTGATAGCAGCTGGAATTGTACTTTTTGTATTCTTGGCCACTTGTTTTGCCCAAATTTTAAAACAAATCATCTCTGAATTAAAAGAGTAAAGGCACTTAGCAATACAAATTTGTTAGCCTCAAGGCATCAGATTAAAACGGAAAGGTCACACTTCCGGTTATTGTGCGTTCAAACAAAAACAGTTATAAGCTTCATATAGTGTTGCAGGAAATTTGGTGAAAATCATGTTTGTTAAATTTGTATGACACTTCCTCTTTTAGAGAGAGTGGTGCCTGTGGGATCTTGACTAAAGTCCTCTATTCTAATTTGTACATCGATAGCAACTGACCACAAACTCAAACTTGCAAGGGACACAAAGATTTTTAGTTTGATGTCCGTATAGTCAAGTATAAAATTAGCTGGAGGCAGCAGGCAGCTCACATCTTAAGTACTCCGTATGTTACTTACTGCTTTTTAACCAGTTTATTGTTTAAAACAAAATATTAGTCATATCTGAATTTAGCACAAACCTGCAGATACACTCCAACTGACCTATGCGGAAATAAGTGTCCATGTTCAAGAACATGGTGATTGGCCAGCATATTCTACGCCAATAATTTTGCACCAATCATATATAACTCTGTTAATTACTATTACGTAATAACAACTCTGTGGATAAATAACAACAAAGCAAAGTGGGAAGGACTCTTTACTCGCTAACTTATGGTCAAGTTAGCGAGTGAAAGGACAGGGCAGACATACTCCCATTCTAGCAGACGAAATAACCAACCATTTTGATATGTCAGCAGGCAAAGGTAAGACTAAAGTAAGTCTAGAGATAAACTTAGAATAGGAATGAACTAAAAGAATAGAAACAGACAAAATCCACGACTACAGTCACTTTGTAACTCTAAAACCACATCAAGGTTTGTTCTAAAACTAAGCCCATTAAAACAACAGAATCGCAAGAACGAAGGTTTGCTTACTACATGTAAATACCGAAGCATTTCTGCCATCACAAATATAACTTCGCCCCACTACTGACTACAAACGTATTTGCGCATTACACTGCATAAAAGCTAGTCGACTTAAGCGCTTACATCGACTACATTCAAGCTTGAATGTCCAGCACAATTAAAATCGACAATAGCTTCCACCACAGGTTTTCGACATCCATGCCTACAATGGATCAGATGGCGAACCACTGCATGCAGTCTTGCATGCATGTCGCGAGCCTTGATAAGCTCATATTGAACAGTGTGAACGTCACAATTTACTTTAAGTTTACATCGTCTCCCGAAAATGTAATTCGACTAAACAAGTGGAATAAATGTTTGTTAGGTTCAGTTTATCGTTAGTTCTCCTTTTTTTCTGCGGCTTAAAGGAAAAAGCTCGCGAAGCGCTTGCGTGGGCGTGTTTGGTGTACGTGTTGAAGTAGCCTCCTTCGTTGTTCTCCCCCGTGCTGAACAGAAAACCTCAAGCTTTTGTTTTTTCCTAAATACAAAAACTGTAGATATTTAGTTACAAAACTCAGAGACAGGACGCGAAGTTATATAGCTACTATAGCAGCAAAAATATAATCTTATAAATGAGCTTGATTTAAGCTTACTTAGAGCCACTCAAAATGTTTTCTCTTACAGCGAGTCCTGTTTCATAATTTGCGAAAGCTTATTCAGTTTACGTATTATTGCGAATGCAAAGAATTTGAGGTACAAAATTTACTTCAGTGATTTCAACACATTACTAGGCATATACCTGCACTTTGACGCGACGCTCACCTTGCTAGTGTTCTTCCGTACTGTTCTTGAACGTTTGATTTGAGAGTGATGCATCCCTGAATGCATCTATAGATCTCTAATATTCACGAAAAAATTGCAAAACAGATGCACAGAATACAGGCCCTGGGAACGAAAGGGCGGAATGGAGCGGACTTCCGTTCCGCCGATCCGCTGATAATAAAAGAACCGTTATTCTTTCTTTTCTCTCCTTTAGGATTCTTGCGCCGCACTGAGCCGAGAGGCAAGTCAAGCTAACTGGAAAAACATCTGCCTCTCCAAAGCTAGGCCTGTCAGTATTACCGCTCTAGATCTTTCCTCTACTTCTGGTTCTGACACCCATACGCTTTTATCAAATATTCTTTTGTAGATTCTAACCCTTATCAACCTGTACATCATATCAGAAACCGCCTATCTCCGTCGCGCCGTTTTACCTATGGCATGTTCATCGTTTCTGCGCAAGCTAATAAAGGATTGAAGGTCTATGGAGGTCGTGAAACATCCGCCATACTGTTTATAATTATTCACGAGAGAAACTCGCGCATATAGGTTTGGCTTGAACAACTGGCGCTATATGAGCCAAAAAGGGAGGCGAACACGGTATTTCGCGTGTATTTGCCTCGCTTGGCTCAGAAAGCGCCAGGTGTGCAAGCTTAACTTATATGTAGGGGTGCTGTGCGGTTCAGTCACGGTCGATTCCGTTCGATTGATAATTAAAACCACACCAAGAAACAAAAGCTAAACCCAACGTGAATATCAGATAAAAAACACTGCGATGTTTTTAATCTCGAGTTTTGGTGAAAATCGAAATTTTGGAAAACTGAAAATTTCATTAGCCTTTTTCTGTTTACTCTAACTCCCACTTAGGTTTATAATGAACAGATCCGGCACACCTTGAGCCAACTTAATTTAAAGACTACATCTGGTCAGAAAAGGTAGACAAAACATGTAACTAACTACCAACTAACTCATGTCAAAAAACTAACTACCAACATATTCGATTCAAAAGGTAGTCCATTTGGTCAGTCCATAGCCTGGACATTTCGCCCCCCACATTATACACATGGAACTGTAATAACCTTACCCAACAAACTTTGAAACAAGTGGGCATAGGTCGATCGTTCTTTTATCATGTTTATAGATTATAGCCTAATATACAAGAATTATACTTAATTCTAAAAATTTTAAATGTTTTAATTCTGCGATCCGGTCTCCGTATCTTTTTAAAAAGAATAAAATTTCTGTACAAGGCGATAACTACAAAAAAAACCGAAGTGGCTCACAAAGGGGAGCACACTTTCTTTTCTTTGTCTAATTACATATATTTCTTCTAACTCGATTCGATCCTTCCATACGACTATTGTTGAATGATTTTCTTCATTAGATGTTCATTTAGTTTTGTTATTAAACAGATTGAAGATAGGCGTAAATGCAATAGTACCTTGAAGACCTTGAACCATCGAATTAACTATGGTAGATATTCTTCTCGGTTTTCTTCCGTTTGACACCGTCCAAAATTTGTCAGATTTACACGAAACATGTGACCGACAAAATGCTGAAATCACAAGGTAGTCATGTTTAGAACAAATAGTAGTAGACTAGTAGTCCTCACGCTAACACCATGTGCGTTCAAGGGTATGTAATTGACAAGCAAAACGTTGACTGCTGACTGCGGACTGCGGACACGGACTACGACCTGCTCCTATATAAACAGCTTTGTAAAGGTGACACTGAGGTAAACGGATAGTGGTCTAGCACAAAACAGTGGTCTCCGTTCCTTGTTGAAAATTTAAATATAAAAATAGTAATTCAGACAATTAGTCAGACAAATACTAGATCATCCACGACCAAAACAAGGTGCCTCTAAGCTCGTCTGAGCGGACTAACCGTTTTAAGTGTATACCTTTTGTACCCTACTTTCCTATGGTGTTCAATCCCCGCCAAAAATCAACTTGAGTCCTCAACATTCAACTTGACGGGCTAACATTAAGTTACAGCACTCAACTTTCAACTTCACGTTTCAACATAAACTCCCAAAAATCACTGAACATTCAACTTGAGCGGCTAACATTAACTTCTGGCACCCAACTTTCAACTTCACGTTGCAACTTTTAAAGTGAATAATTCAACTTAAACTCCCAACATTGAACATGACTACTTGTTTTTGAAAATTGAGCGCGCATGAACAACCAACATTCAACTTGAGAAACCAAAATTCAGTATTCAGTGCTCGGCGTTATATATAAGTCTCATCATCTCTTTTTATAGTCCGATGTTAAAAAAGATACTGAACTCGTATCAGACGCGACGGGTCGTGAATAATTGCCGTGCGATTGAAAAGTTCATCGTTGCGATTAAAAAGTTCATCGTTACGAATTCTTGATCTCATTGTGCGAAAAGCGTAAAATGTCCGCCAAAATGTATCATATGTCAAACGCTGACGTAACAAGCCAACCGCAGTTGTTTTTTTCTAGTCTCCGGTCCCGTAGTCCTTACACAAAATGGCGGACCTTCCGAGCGTTGTGGAAGCCATAAATGACCTCATAACCCGCATCGAGCGGTTAGCTGAGAGAATTCAGAGAATGGCTGTGAAATCGACTCAATCGTCTTAAGACTAGACTATACACGGCAACACCCCCTATACCAACACATTATCTTAGAGAAATGCTGAGACTTATATTACAAGAAAACTCCTTCCAATTTAATGGAAAAGACTTTCTCCAGACCCATGGTACGGCTATGGGGACTGAAACAGCAGTCTCCTTTGCCAATATTTTCATGGCTAAGATTGAGACAGCAATTATCGATCAGCACAGTACAAAGCCGTTGTTATGGAAGAGATATATCGATGACGTGTTTTCCCTATGGGACTACAATAAAATTCACTGCTGATATTTCTGATAAAGAAATCATCTTTCTTGATACATGCATCTACAAAGGAGCAAGATTTGAAAAGGAATCTATCCTTGACACGCGCACTCATTTCAAAAAAGGCTTCGTAAAAGGTGAAGGCCTGAGACTACTAAGAACTAACTCTTCAGAGGAGACTTTCGTAGAAAACATAAGATTATTCAAACTACGCCTTCGAGCGAGAGGCTACCCTCACAACCTTATAGACAAAACGCTCTCGGAAGTAAAATTCTCTGAAAGAAAGAAAGCTCTCAAGGATAATACAAGAGTGCAAAAACAAATATTGCCCTTTTAAATTTGTAACGCAATACAACCCATCTGTGCCTAACCTTAAACACATTTTAATGGAGAAATGGCATCTTATAGAATCACAACCTAAACTTAGGGAAATGTTTAAAGAACCTCTAATTATTTCTTACAAGAGAGGCATTTCATTAAAAGATATACTGGTTAGAGCCAAGATGTAGTCAATCTCTTCAACACTACGTGTTGATAAGGGACTTTAGGGACTTTAAGATCCAACGACGCGGACGACGACGAGGACGTCAAAAAAACGATAGGTCTTATAAGCAAAACAACAGCTTTGCACGTGCATCACACTTTTTTTGTACACTTCTTTCCCGTTTTTGCACGACTACGACGTGAAAATGCCTAATTTCGTGTTTTATGGAGGACGTAAACAAGCAACGACGAAATTTTATTTCTCTTTCTGAGCTTGGATATGGTCCCTTGAAATTTAGCTTCAGGAGGGTTCGGCTACATTTGACAAAGTAATTGGGTACGAGTAATCCCTATAAAGACTGAAAGAACGCAAATACACTTTTTTAAGCGACGTTCTCGTGGCTGTCGCGTCGTTGGATCTTAAAGTCCCTTTTAAGATCCAACGACGCGGACGGCGACGAGAACGTCCAAAACACAATAGGTTTTATAAGCAAAACAACAGCTTTGCACGTGCATCACACTTTTTTTGTACATTTCCTTCCCGCTTTTGCACGACTACGACGTGAAAATGCCTAATTTCGTGTTTTATGGAGGACGTAAACAAGCAACGACGAAATTATATTTCTCTTTCTGAGCTCCGATATGGTCCCTTGAAATTCAGCTTCAGGAAGGTTCGCCTACATTTGACAAAGTATTTAGGTACGAATAATCCTTATAGAGACGGAAAGAACGCAAATACACTTTTTTAAGTGACATTCTCGTGGCGGTCGCGTTGTTGGATCTTAAAGTCCCTAATTACATTCATGCGACACGCTTGCGGGATCTGTGAATGGCCTGTCACCATTTATTTACCGTGAAAGATTATCTTTTCCGCAGTGGCAATAGAAGCCGCTATCTTGGTTGTGCAAAAGGAGAGACCAGGGGAGACCGGAGACTGGAAACAACCCCTGCGGTTGGCCTGTTACGTCAGCGTTTGACATATGATACATTTTGGCGGACATGTTACGCTTTTCGCACAACGAGATCAAGAATTCGCAACGATGAACTTTTTGATCGCAACGATGAACTTTTTAATCGCACGGCAATTATTCACGACCCGTCGCGTCTGATACGAGTTCAGTATCTTTTTTAACTTCGGACTATAAAAAGAGATGATGAGACTTATATATAACGCCGAGCACTGAATACTGAATTTTGGTTTCTCAAGTTGAATGTTGGTTGTTCATGCGCGCTCAATTTTCAAGAACAAGAAATCATGTTCAATGTTGGGAGTTTAAGTTGAATTATTCACTTTAAAAGTTGCAACGTGAAGTTGAAAGTTGGGTGCTATAAGTTAATGTTAGCCGCTCAAGTTGAATGTTGAGGACTCAAGTTGATTTTTGGGAGTTTATGTTGAGTGCTGTAACTTAATGTTAGCCCGTCAAGTTGAATGTTGAGGACTCAAGTTGATTTTTGGCGGGGATTGAACACCATACTTTCCGGCTTTCCTTCTCAAAGTAACCCGCTTTCCCACAAACAACCAGAATGCCCCCACTACACCGGATTAAAGAACTTTTGCGGTGGCGTGTTTTCTGTACCGCCTCCGTGTTTTGTTTGTGGGTGTTGCAGCCGTTCTAGCTTCGGTTGCAAATAATCAACTAGACTAAAGGATCCTGTAAACATACGATATTTACGGCTTTGTGCCTCTGTTGTCAGCTTCACTCACTTTCCAGCAAGGCACACCGTATTATAGCCTGCGCGCAGACGAAATTTAACTCCGGTTAAATCAGAGTTTTAGTTATTGTCTGCACGCAGGCTAACCGTGTTACGACACTTTTGGTGGTTGTAATTTTTCCTCCTCTCAAAAATTTATCAAGGTCAAAATCCTCGTGATATATTTATAATCTCCCGAAAGAAATGTCAGAAATTAGGGATAAAAGTACGATAGTACTGTACAACAAAAGTTGGTTTTGCACTAAAAATACAAAACTAGATTGACTAGGTTTAAGCATCGTCAGCTTTCTGTAGAAATACATTTTATTTTTCCTTTCTAAAGTAAATAATGATTCCGATGTAAATTACTTATATAACCTGTGGAGGAACCTCGCCCAATTTTTTTTACCTGCAGTAAATACATGCACCTTATTCGATGGTTTAGCATATAATACGTGCGGATATTTTGCGAGTTGCGTAGTATTTTTCCGAGCCCAGCAGGGGCGAGGAAAAATACGAGCAATGAGCAAAATGTCCGCTCGTATTATATGCTAAACCATCGAATAAAAGGTTTATTATTCCACTACAAAAAAATTGTTATTTTGCAATTGGCTTCTATTTTTTAGGTAAGAGTATTCAGAAACACCCTGATTCCGTCTGTGAGAGTGACGTTAACAATGAGCAAACTGTTCGCGCGTATTATGCCAAACCATTAAATGAGAGGTTAATTATTCTACATAAAAAAAAACTGTTATTTTGGCTTCTATTTTCTGTTTTATTTTCATCCGTCGGTTCGTCCAGTTTAGCCGCTGTTGCTCCTTTTGCATCCGCCGGTATTCGCCCTGTTGTAAACCGGTTTAACCAGGACACTACGGTGTATTACGGCCTCGTATTTTGCGCGTTCTCTTGACCTTATATGGTAAAATGACATAACAGTGGAATAATAATAGCAGGAATTAACCAACGGTTAGGAATTAAAGTGCAGGCAGACTGAGAAATGTGGAATGGACAATGCCAGTAATTGAGTTGTATCTGCATAACATAAAACGGTAAAAGCGAGTAACCCTTTTACTGAGCCACATCTTGAGGATTTCGCGATGGTATAATGAACGTGCACGTGCGTGGGTTAGAGCTGAAGAGGCGGAAGCCGCTCACTTTGAAGGCGGCGTTCTTTCCAACCCGGAGATCGACTTTAATGACAAGGAAAAATTTAAGAAAGCGCCAACCGCCGAGGTTACAGAAATGTTTTAACGCTGCCTCGTACCCAGACGTCTCTCTTTTGATGAAAATGTGCGCGCAAAGGAAGGCGGGAAAAACCTTCCGTCTGTACCCTTCCCTTGGTCCCTTGCGGTTCATCACCAGTCACTCGTTTCGCGCTCGCCTCTGCCATGCGAAAAACGAAGCGCCTGAGGAGGAGGCTGGTATAAATGTATACCGCCGAGAAAGAAAATACGAAACCCGTTTTCACAGAATCAAATGGACGTTTCCGGAAGGTGAATACTTGATTCGACGCTACTTGTATGGGAAAACAAAGGGAGCCAAATCCAAAAGCTAACCTGTTCACAGACCCCCCTCTATTTTCTCTTCAATTTCGTCGAGCGCTCGTGATAAAAAATAAAAATAGCGGGGGATTTATTGACCGCCAGCGCAAGGGGGTAGAGGTGGGCTTGTTCCCGCGCTCGTCTTCATGCTACGCGCTCACTTTCGTTCGCTTCGCTCGCCGATGTTTTCGAAAAGAACAGAGAGAAAAATAAAACATCATTTTTAACAGAACACTAACATTACACTATACTATATTTCATGCACATCATTTTGCCATCTCCACCCGCAAATAGCAAAAGCTAGACGAGGCGGGCGGAGAGGAAAGGTTACAGCAGTCATAACAGATAATATAATAATTGTAAAGTAACTAAATAAACTATCTGGATAAATAAGAAATCGTTTGTGTACAGGCTATTCAAAAGCCGACCATTTGCTTTATAATTTAAGGCACATTACCCATACATAGCTAGCCTGGGACCATGCAGGCTCCGCAGTCACGCGGAGAAAAGTCGACGTGGGCGAAAAAAGAATAATTAGCGAGCAAAGCGAGCCCAGAAAGGAAGTTTGGGGAGGGTCTCAGCCTGTCCGATCAGCCTTGCCGTTGATCCTGATCTTCGGGTAGAATGGCTGGACATTTACGCATAATAATGTGCTACAGCGGCGAGCTATTCAAGCGTAAACGCCCACAAAAGCACCACAGTAAGAGAGATAAGGGAGATCACCCACTACAATCTACATTTTAAAATACTTATATTACTAGCAGTAATCGGATCTTAGGAGAGTGCGTTCGATATGTTTATAAGGCTACATTCCTCGTTCTATAAACCATAAGCCAACACAAGCGCTAAACCACACATTCCTCTTTCTATAAACCATAAACCAACACAAGTGCAAAAACCAAGAAAGGCAACCTCCAAATGTAATATTCCTTGTTCTATAAACCATAAGCCAACACAAGCGCAAAACCACACATTCCTCACTCTATAAACCATAAACCAACACAAGCGCAACATAAGCGACAAACTCCGTATAAAACAACGGATTATGGAAGATGCACGTCTCCCCTACACATTGAAAGCTTTTTCGCCTAAATTTAAGCAGAAGAAGTTGTAGACTTTTACCCTTAAAAATCCGAGGTTCAAAATTGGCACGTGTTCAGAGGGGTCTTTGTCTTACAGTATAACAATGGTTGCCATGAATAAACAATGAGCAGCTAAACTTCATCCAAATCGGCTGATAAAATACACATTGTAAGGGCTTTCGACGTCCGAAGTTTGAATATTGATTTCAAGCGACGGGGATGATCGAAGGATTTTTTGGGGATCTGAAAGATTCGATTCCGGGAATTTTTTGAGGGGGTAGGAAATTTTGATATTAAGTATTTACTGGATGGTTCGATTTAAGTAGGTTCTTGTGCTAGTGCCCGCGTATACGTATACCGGCTGCGTAGTTCTGCGAATGCTTTTTTACTATTATTTTATGTTTTTATATCTCGGTGTGTTATATTTAATGCCTTTCTTAAGGCTCGGAAATTCGGCTTGGGCCGGATCATTGGGGGTAAAGTTTCTGTCCAGGGAATTTTATGGGTTTTGTTGGGATTTTTTTCAAGGGGGGGAGGAGCTTTGATTGTTGTTCCTATTCGTTCATCCCCTTCTTCACCACGACTCCGCTTCTCTTCGCTGCTGTTCTTCGTACACGTTTGTCCTAGTGGTCCTTGCAAGACTTTACAATTTACGCATTTGCTTCTTAACTCATGTCCTAATTTCCACATTTTTCGGTAACTGAGGAATCTTGGCGTCAGTAGTTGTTCTAATTGTCGGTTTACACGCCTAACCTGACTTTGTACAGGGAATAGAGCTTATCATAACTAATTTGAGGTGAAAAGTTTATTAATTTAGAGGCCGCGTTATTTTAAACGGCTATTCTAACGGATCTAACGGTTCATTGTTATTGCAGTGATCTGCCCGCTAGTTTACTGTAACTGAAAGTATTAGTTTATGAACATTTATGGACCTTGTTATAAATAGAAATTTACCGGCAGCGATTTCTTCTCACAGGAAACTCCTCACACGTTTTCTCTCTTAAAAAAGGGGATATTTAGCCTTGATCTGCGTTTTCTTTAAGAACTAAAATCATTTTAACCACTGGACTTGCCTTACTTACCTTGTTCTCCTTCCTTACAGCAAATCTGTTTTTTTTTTCTTACTAGACTGAGCACAAAAAGAGCCCTAATAAGCGTACGTACCTTTCACAAATTCAGAGAGTACATTTTAACATCGTTGTGCCAGATCCTGTTCTGAAATTGCAATAGAAAGTTAAAAAGAGTTAGTCAGTGCTGTTTTCAACAGTTGTGTTTCTGGCATTATTATGAAATGGCAGCTGTGTATTTTCGGCTTTGTGTGAACAGAGAACTGTCAAGCTGTTGCCAAAAACACAATTTAGAAAGACATATAGAAGAGTAGACGTAGTAGATATTCGCCTCAGAGATCGCGGCATATCTATAAAAACGACTGGAAAAAAACTTAATTAATAATAATTCGTAATGGGACCTAATAAATGCGCATCTCGGATCGAAGTGGTGTTCGCCAAGCAGACAAATGCTTATTGAAATATTGATCATAGCCATGAAAGAGAGCCAAGGAAACTCGAATTTTTCACCGCTGCTGCTCAGTCAGTTCTCAAAATACCTAAGATAAAGTAAACCGTGCTTACTGTTTGAGAAAACTCCCGAGAAGGGGCCTATTGGGAATTAGGACCTCTTTACATGAGCCGGCCGGTTGGCGGGGCAGGGCCCCATTTCTCAAAAGTCCTTATTATAACTTTTCAGGCCCGAAAAGCCGCTGTTCTATGTTTGCCGTGCGTGTTTGTACTCAAGATCAAAGTTTCAATAATTTTGAAAATGACATAATGAAATTATCAGTTAAAGAAGCAAAATTGACCGGTTTGTGAACTACCTTTGCCTTCGGAACAGAAAAGTTACCGGACCTTTCGAGAAACGGGCCCCTTAGCTGGCTCGGACGATTTCGCCTCACATGGTTTCTACATTTCCTATAGTGCAAGATAAATTTCAGCGTGGTTTCCGAGACGAGAAAAGGCAAAAGATCCTGGTGACAAGTTCTAACGCAAAATTCGAGAAACAAAGGAAATGGTGGCGAAACACAAAAATATCTTTGGCAAATTTTAAAGCTGTATCAGTGCAGTTAAATGGGATCCTTTTGATATGGAAAATACAGCAGACAATGCGAGACGATGCTATCCGCACCGCCAGAATTCATTCCAGTAACCGGGATGAAGTGTTTTCGGCAAATGGCAGAATTTCCAGCCCGCTTACCGAGATCCCAGTAGGCAAAACCGAGATCTCGGAAACCGAGCCAGGCCACCCTCTCATATGAAAACATCGAAATTTTTTACAAAGGATTTAAAGGTAAGCCGAGATCTCGGAAATCGGGCCACCCCGGTCAAGGGCTCATGTGAAGAGACACTTAGACAAGAAAAAATAACCTCCGCAACCCAAGGCTGCTCAGTGGCAAAAACGTGATTTCATGTTGTTTCGCATATTAAACCTACAGTTTTCTACCGGTTCTCTTTTCTACCGGTTTCGGGGAAACGCCCCAGGGACAAGGCTGGCAGAAACTTTTGCTTACTATGCCAAACACCCAGC
This sequence comes from Porites divaricata, assembly GCA_038088405.1. Taxonomy (NCBI): domain Eukaryota; kingdom Metazoa; phylum Cnidaria; class Anthozoa; order Scleractinia; family Poritidae; genus Porites; species Porites divaricata. Next base: position 7,032,578 of record JBBMOI010000008.1, read on the forward strand.
GTGCCGGATGTCTCCTATTTACCTTGCTGCACGCGAAAAACAAATGAAAAAGACAATGTCTGCAGGTAGGCTACATGCCAGCTGATCAATTTTCAAGCCAAAACATCAGCCGGTTAATAGCTGTTTGCATTAGACAGGCCTACTGGAAAAAAGATACGAAAAACGTCGAAACGAGCCTCGCAAACAATTTTTGAGACTATGGGATTCGGGGGCAAACTCAATGCAAGAGTTGTATCATTTTTGGTACATTTCTTCATCGTCACTACACTGTCCTTTAGAATTACGCTCTAGGAAAATTCGCTGATGAAGCCGGTTTGAAAAGCGCGAATTCACTTTAGTTTTAAGTGACGTTTTCGCTGCCGTCGGTGTCGCTGTTGCTCAAGCTCCCTATTTCGATGAGCGCGATGGGAAAAGACCCGACCCAGTCCGAGTCGTGGTATCTTTCTCAAGATCCTCCCAAGGTGTCTTGTTTCGGGAGTGAGAGAGAACTTTGTAACATAGAAAACATAACACGGAATACAGTCAACTCTATCACTTTATAGCGGACACTGTAGGGACCTCGGGTTTATGTCCTTATTAGCGAAAGCCCGTAATAGTTATTAACTTAGCTCCTGTCCTTTATTATCTGGGTGTCGATCCGTTATAGCGACGTGTGCGCAAAGCGAGAGTTGACTACATGTATATGAAACACAAGGTGGAAAAACAATAGGACACGAAACCAGCCATATGCAATATGTTTTGAGAGAAGAACCTCTGTCAGTTATTTAGAAATTAGGCTAATTCTCCGCTTTCAGTTAAAGTTTGAGCGATTTTTCAGCATCAGTTACTTCCTTCTGACAGATCTCATCTGATTTTAGATTTGACTATTAGAGTCCTGCTACCTTCTACATCTTTAGTTTCTTCTCCAAGCTCTTTTGTCACCCGACGGAAGTGTCGCGGGGATTATTCTAAGATTTTCTTTATTAAAGAACTTTCGTGCGATTCTATCTTTATGAACATTGCTGATCTTACGTCTTGGTTGCAAACAATTTGAAGAAGCCCCGAGCTGCTTCCCTCTCAGGTAGTTTTTTTTTTTAAAAAAAGGTCCGCCTGAGTCAATAGGTTTACTAAAAAAAACATTGTTTAGGTGAAAGGGAGGGAGCTGAATCAAGGCAGCCATTACGCAGGGGAAAGTAATGAGCTGTAGAGACGAACATAAGTAGTGGAACCTCGATGTAACAACAAAGCCGGGCAAAAGGACTGGTAAAATATGTTCGCTATTTTCAGTGGTTTTGTTCAGTTTCGGTTTTATGTATCCTCCTGTCAGTAAGACAGACCACTGCCGTCACTGGCTGAACTTTGACTGAGTACAATCATGTAAAGTTCGGCTTAGTCGAGTTTCAAGTTTACCCCTTCCGAGCCAAGTTTGTTAAAAATGACAGTTATCCGGGTTCAGTTGGGGAAATACTGTGAGGAGTAAACAATTCACTAAACAGTCAAAGCGCTATGCTTCCCTTTTCACCGCTTTTGTTTCACGCGCGAAGAAAAAAAGAGAAGCAGCAACAGGAAATACGGCTCGAAGGCCAGAGAGGGTGATCCCTGAAATGATCTCCGAGAAATATAGAATTGTTGTGCCGCGGAATTTGGAGAGTTTCCTACGCGGTGCAGAAGAGGTGATATTTGATATCAAATGTTTAAAAAAACACACACGCACAAACGTTTCGGGTTTATGACCCTTCTTAGGCTGCGTAGCAGGCGCTTGGAAGTATTTAGATGAGAGAAAGAACGGGCGCGCGAGAGGGAGATACCGGCGCGCAACTTTCTTTCTTGCGCCCGCTACTTCGAAGCGCTTGCTACGCAGGCTAGACCCTTCTTCAGTGTGGTTAAAAAGTTTCCTACGCAGTCGTAGTGCGACCCTCCTTGCCGAGAGCGTTGCGTGACGACACAAAATACTGCTGCTTCCTGCCTGTAGGACTATCTGTCGACCAATGTTTTACTGGGAATAACTCCTTAGTTTTATTAAAAAGACGATAAAGTTATGTTTGTAACGTTAGATGAATAGGAGATTGATATGAAAATGGCTGGCATTATCAAAATTAAGTTGCATAATACTCTATTGTCGGTCATGTTTTGGAATGCTTCCGGATGCAGGCACTGCCAAAGGGGTCGCAGAATACAAATAAAGGAAGGAAAAGCATCCTTGCACAGACCCATAGTGTGGTTCGTGTGGTTTAATGTGGGACTTTTTGTATAATATGAATCGTCCGGGAACACAATAATATGTATAAAAGCGAGGGCCGTCACTTGTTCTTAGCGCATGAATTGTTCTGAAGTGTTCTGTTGCTTGGAAGTTTGCCTTTAGCGAGGCTGGACTGCCGTATCCCGTGATTTTTCCTCGCAAATGAATTTCCATTTTCCTTGACTTACCTCAACCTTCCTCGTTTGGGCCTACAAACCGTAGAAAGCGGGTGTGAGAGGCACTCCAACTTCCTAAAGAAAGATATTGAGATACAGAGTCTGCATCAGTATGGAGGCGTACCCTTAAAATAACATACTAATATTCGAAAAATTACTTAATTACAGCTTTTAAAAAAAAGAAAGAACGGAGGGGAGGGGTTACTATATCCCATTTCTACGATCAAAGCCTTGCACAAAGTACAGTACAGCTTGTTAGTTTGCTTGACAACTTGGAACTTATATCCCTGACTAGTTCAATCGATAAACCCGATAATCGATAACAATTGATAAAATCGATAAAAATTAGTTAATTGTATCGAAATCGATAAAAATCGATAAAGGGATGCGTAGTGAGTAATCGATAATTATCGATTTTTAAATTATTGTTATCGATTTTGTCGAACTTATCAAATTTATCGGCGCAATACGTTCCCACGTATTTAAGGGCAGCGAAGAATCAGAACTTCCCGAAAACAATGCAGTCTAACAAAAAATTTCTCTCGTAGGATATTAAAGTTTAAAGATTTATTTCACAAATCAAATATGTACTTAACATGATGGAGAAACAAAACGTAACAACTTCTTCTTGCATTTTACTGAGAAACTATTCAAGTTAAACACCGTTAAAACAACAACCGTTTAAAGAGTTTGTGTTTATTGAATAAAAGAAATTCTTGAAACTCATTTTCTTGATTCTGTTGATCCTATTTGCGCTTACTACAATTCCGGGGGGGCTATGAGCGAGCGAGAAGGTCTTAAGACGCCCATATAAAGCAGATGTAAGCCCCTTTTTAAACACATCGGCAAAAACACAGCTTGTTTTTTAAACGCTGTGTCGGAAGAACCGGTATCTTGCATTTACAATTGTCAACAATACAGGGTCCCTAATGAAAAGGCTAAAATCGATAAATCGCTAAATTCAATTGTTGGTTTTCACATGACGTCACTAAAATTCAGACTGAAAAACTATCCATCCTACCTAGATTTTACTTTCACGATGCGTTAGAGCAGCTGAAAACTAATTGTCATAAAAATTTTCGCTACAAAAGGGTTCTTGGTTTTGTGATAGAGTACTTTTGAATTTCTAAGGCTTTGCGTGACGCGGCATTTACATGACGGCCAAGAGAGCTGTCATGTAGGTTAAAAAAAATGGCTTATTTCAGAAAATTTTGCCATCTAAACAGTTCATGTACTGGAAAAAGTATTATTTTAATGTTTATGACTTTCTCGAAGAATAAATTCTCGCTTTTGTAGCAAAACTCGGTATCAGATGTTTCTGTTGGTTTCCGTCCGCCATGCTGGAGCTCATCCAGATGAGCACCAGCATGGCGTCTCCATACAAATCTCTATAAATTTGGGTAAAACATTTTTTCGGATATCTCGTATACGAAATATTCCTCTGACCTGAATCTTGGCCAGAGTCTTTGCATATGTACCTCCTTTAATTTCCCAGATTCTGGACTTTATCTATTGAATGGTTTTGATTTTTATTTTGATCTATTTTGAATGGCGTGACACTGAAAACCAGCAATACCTTAAAAGAGCAGCGATGGCTGTGAGTATCGATTTCTATCAATTGATCGATAAAATCGATGACGTTTAAATTTGAATTATCGATAGTTATCGATTTATCGAACGGTTTTCCGATATCGGTTTTTATCGATTGAACTAGTCGGCTTATATCACAGTACATAACCGTTGAATGTTAATCGTTAACAAACATTGCGCAATTTTTACAAACCTCTATAAAGCGGACACCCTCTATCATAAGTAGCCTCCCCCGCAGATATTCTTAGGGCTGCGTCACGCGTTCCTGCCCCATATATCATAAGCGGACACTTGGGAAGGTCCCGAAGGTGTTAGCTTAATAGAGGCTTCACTAAAAATATAAAACTGTTCTAGCGACGCCTTAAACTGCTGTTTTAAAAGTAAAATCTAAAATCCCAGCTTTCGCCGATCAACGGCATCATCAGGGATAAGAAAATATTCCGCGCGCGCTATATATATGCAAAGAAAGTGTAGGGTGAAATGAGTAAAAGATGTGACGTATGTATGGAGGCTATAGAAATAAACTGTGAACGGAATACAAAGCCTCTCTAATGATGGAGTGTCTCTAGACAAAGGACCACTAAAAGCGCTTAAGAATGGTCTTTAAAATAAAATACTAAAATAGAAGGTCTGCGAATTCACTACATTCTTCTCGGGAATTGAGTGTAGGCTTGCACTTTCTAATGTAAAATGCTTCATAAAAGCGTAGATTAGCGAGATCGTTTTCGCTTATTATAATCTTGACATCAATGCCTTTATAGTCTTTGTTCTGGCGGGAATAGATATCTTTTTTCACAGAGGAGTTTTCATAGACTGCGAGCAGTCCCTCTTCAGTCAGTCAAGTCTAAGCTCAGCAGGACTGGAGAGGGCGAAATGGTCTTGTTTTTTGCCGTTTCACTAAGTTGGCTCGATTTCCTCGCTCGCGTGACCTTCCTGAGGGACTGCTAGCAGTCTAGAGTTTTCATTATTGAGATGTTCTTTAACGCGGTCGTGGGTGAAGCGTGTCGTGCTATCAATGTATTGCTGATGGCAGCTGTTACACCTGAGCTGGTACACTATATTTCTTCGTAAACACAATCCGGTGTTAGAAATAGGGCATTTGTCTCTAGCCCATTTGGTATAGGTGTGGTACAGGGCTTTTCTGAGCGTGTAGCATTTGTGGGCAATGCGTACCGGAATGTTTTCTTTTCTAAAAATGTTAGTGATCCTGTGACTGTGTCCTTCATAAATGTACGGGATCTTAAGGTATGACCTTTCTGTGTTGCCAGATTGAGGGTTTCGGTGAGGGTTTTGTGGGCGTTTTATCTGCTCTATACTGTTCTCTGGATAACCGTTGAGGCGAAGGATGTCATCGAATGTGTTTAGGTGTTGTGTTGCAGATATACGTGAGGAGCATCTGTCCTCGATACGTTTTCGTTCGTTGCGAATGAAGTTGAGTTTGGATTTGGTGGGAATATCTGATTGATGGTGGACAATTAGTGTTCTCTTGGCTGGCTTTTTAAAAGAGCTGTTGCCATCCTTGGATATGGTGACTTTGAAATCGAGTAATGACGATGACAGGCCACTCGGTGTTGCTTCTAGTTTTTCAATTTCAAATTTCAAATTAGAGTGCACATTGTTTATTATATGAAGGAAATGGTCTGCTGTTTTTTCATTAGTTGTTTGGAGATAAATGTCGTCAACATATCTCTCGTAAGGGCTTATCATTAGGTGCGAGGAGGGGGCGATGATTTCTAGTTTGTCAATGAATAGGATGGCCAGTATGCCTGAAATGCTGAAACCCATGGGTAGGCCTTCTCTTTGGCGAAAAACTTGATCTCTGAAGGAGAAGTACATGTTGTTTAGCGTGACTTGGAGGAGGTCTGAGACATCCTGTTTGGAGAGGTGGAGTATTGGGTTTTGGATTCTATCTGTAGCGTTGGTGATGGCTTCTTGTATAGGTATTCTGGTGTATAGGGATACCACATCGAGGCTGCATGGATATGGTAACGCGTTGTTTGTGTTGAGATCGCCGGCTTGGATACATACATCTAATGAGTTCGAGACTGTTTTCTAAGTGGGCTGGGACATTTTTTAGCATCGGTTTAAGGGCGTTGACGAGAAGCCATGAAATGCGTTGGGTGGGTCCATTGATGTTGGATACGAGTTTCACTGTATATGGCTTCCACATGACAATACTCCCCATGCCCACCCCCTTCCTAGCCAGTTCGCAGACGTTCTCCTAGCTCTCAGAAAGGAATTTCGTGACAAACTGAAACGAACGCAAACCGCGACTTTTGGTTTCAATGTTTTTTTCCTTTCCAAACTTGTGGTTATACAGATTTTTTGTTCCTCTCAGTTTCCATGAAGACTGAGTATTTTAAAAGACAGATCACTTCAGGAACTGGAAGATACTGAAGATGGAAGAGAAGGTGCCACTTCAAACTCCTTTGGCAAACTAAGTCTTCTGGAGGTTGAAAATAGCCATTCTCGATTTGCTAATCCATCAGGCTAACGGAAAAGTTGAAACCTGTTGCTACGGGCGTCCCAAAGTTCTCGGCGAGCAACTTGCCCCCCATCTGAGGTTTGTTTGATATTTCCCTAGACAGCCCTAGACGATTAATTAAAACATCAGCTCCTAATGTTTTCAGTAGCTGTTCGTTTATCCCTAGCGCGCATTTTGAGACAAGTACAGCTGAAAAGTGATGGTCTGAGTTCCTATAGTTACGAGATATGACGTCATAAGAAGCAGGTGGTCATACCATTATTGAGTGAAAATGCAGTGTTTTTTTCAGTGGCGTAGCCAGGGGAGGCTTCCAGGGGTTGCGGAACCCAACCCACCCCCCCGGGCTATGACCCTGGCTTTATCTCAAGCAAAAGTATCAGTCCCTAAAGCCATATATGCCACCCTTTGTTGGTGGGCAGCAGCTGCACTAAGGCATACAGAAACCTGAAGGATTAGTATAAAACTTACGAATGATCAGCTGAATACTCTATTTCTGAGATATAGACATACTTTGAGCTTGGTATTGATGCTGTGATTTCTTCCATTCTGCTCATACTTTCCTCCTTGCTAATTTTGCTCGTACAGGAATCCCCGTACAAGCTCATGGTTTTGTAGTACTATGAAGATCACCTCCCATCACGGATCATCACAAGACCACAGTGTTTGATAAAGTATGAAATGTATTCAGCAACAACTATTGACTGATTACTTTTGGCCATCTCTAAGGAAGCGTGATTTGCAATCCTCTCTCAGAAATTTTAGCTACATTTGGCACTGACATAGTTTAAAATTTTGAGGCCAGAATAAAGGAAGCTCCATTTTAGGACATGAAGCCGCTTTTCCTCATCTTGAATATACGTTTGTTATGATGTATGAATTTTAACAATCGCTCGCTCAGTGAGTTTGGTGGATGCCTGTGTTATAACGCAATACCGACTCGCTCGCGTCCGCTTTGTAACGTGAGCTTGGGACACTTGTGGCATTTCCGGTAATTCGTTGAGTCACTGGGGCCCGTCGGATACTGACACATAGTCGTTCTCTGCGTCGCTAGGCTACGCTCGATACAAAGGACGGAAGCGTGTAGCAGATTAGAAAAAAGAGAAGTGTGGAAAATCAGGAGTGTGAGCTTTTTCCATTTCTAAGATAAAATGCCCTGGGGTCGAGGTGTACCAAAAACTAGGAAGCCCGTCTTTGTTTCTTCTAACGAAAATGATCTTCTGTTTTTGTCGGGCGTTACTGATATAGGCCTTGGGAAGGAATGGACCTTCCTTCCCGACGGTATTAACGACGCCCAGCCCCTCGGTACATCACTAAACCAACATAGCTTACCGTTAATGAATAATGAATAAATGATAATAATGAATAAAAACTTATATAGCGCACTTATATGCTAAAGTTCTAAGGCGCCTTACAATTAATTAAAATTAAATTAAAAACTTAAAAATTAACAAGACGAATAAAAACATTTTCTAAATAAATAAGTCTTAAGATCACGCTTAAAGGTATCTAAGTCCACTGCCAGTCTCAGATTGTCAGGTAGGCCGTTCCAAAGTGTCGGCGCACAGACAGAAAAGGATCGATCGCCATACTTTGAATTGGACCGAGGAACCTTCAAGAGACCCCTAGATGAAGATCGCAATGGCCGTGTTGGCACATATCTGTCCAGAAGATCTGTTATGTAACTGGGTGACAGTCCATTAAGCGCCTTGAATGTTAATAATAGGATCTTAAACACAATACGTTGACTAACAGGGAGCCAATGAAGCTCGATCAACAAAGGGGTTACATGATCATACTTCTGTTTACGAAAAATTAGACGTGCAGCACAATTCATGACAGCTTGAAGTCGTTCAATAAGATATTTTGGAAGTCCGTACAGTAATGCGTTCCCATTATCCAACCTACACGTGACGAACGCATGAACTAAAATCTTGGTACTCTCCACGCTTAAATACTTTCTAATGCGAGATACATTACGAATATGAAAGAACGATGCTTTACATACACTAGACACTTGACACTCAAAATTCATATAAGAATCGAAAATTACACCAATATTTCTAGCTGAAACAGAAGCTCTGATCTGATCACCACAAATATTCAACGGAGGAAAGTGGGGCCTGGGACGAAATCTAGATGCAATCAATAGTAACTCAGTCTTGTCAGAGTTAAGTTTCAATTTGTTCGATGACATCCAGTCACTGACATCCTTAACACACGCTTCTAATCTTGAAACAGTAACCAGCTCTGGAGTATTGGAGTCAAATGAAAGATAAATTTGTGTATCGTCAGCATAGAAGTGCAACATCATTCCATGCTTCCGAACAATGTCCCCTAAAGGGGAAGTATACAGAAGATATAACAGCGGTCCAAGTACAGAACCTTGAGGAACACCGTATGGCAAACTGCAATGAGAAGAATCCGCCCCTCTGATAGTAACATACTGGCTGCGTCCGGTGAGGTAGGAGGTAAACCACGCAAGGGCCTTACCTCCGATGCCGAAACGTACACGAAGTCTGCGAAGCAATAGCTTGTGGTCTACTGTGTCAAACGCGGCAGACAAATCCAACAACAGCAGAGCAACTGTTCGATGCTGGTCGATTTCGTTGAGGATATCGTTATGAACCTTTAGAAGAGCCGTTTCAGTGTTGTGCAACCTCTTATACGCCGATTATAACGGCTCACCTAGGTCATTACTCTCAATATACTCAATAAGCTGACAAGAGACTGCCTTCTCAATTACTTTTGAAATGAAAGCGAGATTAGACACCGGTCTAAAGTTCTTAAAGACCTCATGATCAAGATTTGACTTCTTTAGAAGAGGACGGATCTGCGCGATTTTCAGCATCTCAGGCATTATGGCACAATCTAACGAACGGTTAACAACTTCAGTAATAACTGGAGCAATCACGGGCCAGCATTTCTTCAAGATGACGGCTGGAATAGGATCTAAATCACAGCTCTTGATCGTCGATGAATTGATTAATTTAGACACTTGATCTTGTGTTACAGGTTGAAAAAACAAAAATTCACACTTGTGAAACACCACATCTGCACGAGGACATACGAACGGAATATCAGCATCGGATTCTCCAACTATGCTAGAACGGATTGTATTTATCTTATCCAAAAAGAATGAATTAAAACGATTTGCCAGTATTTCATCAGAAACACACGAAGGGTAACGAGGTGCTGGTTTGCGATTTAGAAGAGTGTCAATGGAATTAAACAGAACGCGCTGATCACCCTTGTTGTCCTCAATTACAGAGGAGAAATAGCTCTCTCTAGAAGTCTTAATCATTTCGTTGACCACCCGACACTGAGAAGTATATAATCGGTGATCTTCCTCTGCTCTCGTCTTGCGCCATTTTCGCTCCAATTGTCTTCTTTTTCTCTTTTCATGACCAATTTCCGCAGTAAACCACGGCATACGAGGACGACAAGGGACCACCCGACATTTTAAGGGAGCATGCTTGTCCAGCAGTGACACAAGTGTTCGATTATAACGGGAAAGTAACTCATTGAGACCCAGGGCATCATCAGATTTCAGTAACTCAGAGTTTTGGAGTTCAGCACAGAAATTGTCGACGGAGACAGATCGTAAGTTGCGATATGAAACCTTTTTCTTTTGAGGTGCCACTTTGGTAAATTGTAGTTTACATTTTACTGCCAGATGGTCTGAAATTCCAGGATTAGATACTTCAAAACTACTTGCAAAGTTCTCTCCACACCTAGTGATCACAAGGTCAAGCGTATGGCCAGCAGTATGTGTACCACCAGATACATTTTGGATCAGATTGTATGACTGAAGCAAACTTAGAAAATGAATAGCGGTTCTATCACCGCTATCATTCACGTGGAAATTAAAGTCACCGGCTAAAAGTAGGTTGCCAGGAGCTGTGACCAAGAGACTCATATAATCAGAAAACTCATCAAAAAATAACGTATGATTTCCACATGGGGGACGGTATACAATAACCAAACGAACAAGTCTTCCAGTATATTTTAGTTGCAGCTCAATAGATTCAAAACTACGATACTTCTCTCGAATTTCCTTGTCAACCTTAAAGTGTTTTTTTAGTATTACATCTACCCCACCGCCACTGGAGTCGATTCGAGGTATATGGTGGAAAACATAGTCAGTTGGGCAGATATCATGAATAAAATAATCGTCATATTCATTTCCACGTAGCCAGGTTTCGGTGATCGCTAAAATATCAAAGTCATAATCGGCGATGAAATTCTGGATAATCCTAGACTTATTACAAATTGATCTCGCGTTAAGAAGACAAAAATCAGCTCCTTTTGATGTACGATCAGGAGATCGTGAATCAATTGTGTCAACATAAATCAGATTGTTTCGATTAACACCCATCGGACGCGTATAACAACAATCCAGATCATTTATCCGTTCACACTCATCCGCGCATAATAGACTAGCATTCCAGTGAAAAGCATCTCTCGAGGTGTTATTACCACATTCGAAAAAATCAGTTGAAACATGAATAATAAATCGATGACGATGTTGAATTTTCTTCTTGTTCTTCTTTGAGTAGCCAGCACATTTGCCTCTAAATCTTAAAATACCACAGGCTTTAAGCTCTCCAAAAACGCTGGTCAGTGGAAAATATCGTCCAGCGGCCCTGATGCTCAAAAGTTGACTCCTCGAGTAGATGATGGAAGAATGATTTATATGTAAATGCAATGGTTGATGTATAGGCGGAGTCGAAGCTGACATGAAATCCAGCAAATTATTTATGGTGAGCGCTCGATCGTGACGATCTTGTGACAAAAAACAGGACGTTGAACAGTCTTTATTTGTCACGAAAAGTGAAAGAAAGTTGACAGCCATGCATAACTACTCTGATGAGCTTTTGTCAGTCGACTCCCGTTCTTTGAGCCATGGGGCAATAAGCGAGGTCAAAGTCTCAAAAAAATTAGGGAAGAAAGAAGCTCTTCTTGTGAAATCCTATTTTTTGAAGTGGCTGAGAGTGAGAAGGGGGAAGCAGAGGGGGCAAAAGGGGGTGGTACTAGTTTGTTAGTCTCCAAGGTTTCCGGGAAGGGCGCTAAAATGGGCGCCATGATCTCGTTACTTTCGTCTAGATTTTGTTGTTTTACATTTGATAGATTGATTTAAGATTCTCCACACCTTTAGGTTGAACCGCTGGGCATGGTAATGCAAACTATTATTTGGTTTTGGATCGTTCTGTCGCTGTCCTGAACAGGAAACAAAATTGGCCATTTGCTCGTTGGCGTCAATTTACTGCTATTGAAAGAATGCATTTCGTTTCATCCCCAAAATTAAGCAAAACCATTGTTTGGGTATTACGGTCGTCCCAAGAGAAATTGAAGACAACGTTAAGTTAAACAAGATGGTGAAGATGGTGAATATTTAAGGTGTCTTGATGCAATACGTTTGTAGCAACACCTTCCATCTCTGAATCTCTTATCATGACTTAAACCAATTGATCTTTATGATAAAACCATTACATGTATAACACATTTATTACACATAGACTAAACTTTATTATGATATTATTTTTGGGGGCGATCGGAATAAATGTAATTCCAAAGATTGAAAGTGTCGCCACAAAAATATTTGGTATTCCCAGCAAGGTTTAAAATTAAGGAGCCCTGATTTGCACAAGATAACTAAGACTCGTCAACTAAACACTGATAGCCCGGCCTCAGAGGTCTGTTCTTGAAATACCCAGGATGAAATAGTTTATTTGTCAAAGTTGACCCTCTTCTGATTTGCCTCCTTAAACATATATTAAGATTAAAACTTACAATGGCTAACTAGGCGAGCCTTATTCATAAGTAAAAGTGTTATAATACGATCTAGTGAGAATCAAACCGAAGGTAATTTAGAGCTCACGGGTGTCTCTAATTCTTCTTGAGAAGTCGTATATTACGTAGCTGACGACCTCTGATAAGTTTGGAATTTCGAAATGTAAGCAGAATTAAGCGAAAGCGGAATTTCCACGCCTATTTATGATTTTTCCGCTTCTTCAAGTCAACCCGAAAGTTTAGTAAAGCGAGAGATTCGTAAGTGGCGTAAAAAGAATATTCTGGCCGCCATGTCTTCACATTTCCTCGAGCCACTGCAACGTGATTCTAAGTACGTTAACTTGAGGACATACCGTAACGAAGTTCCGAATCACTTTTTACTTAACGCCAACTATTTTACATAAGCTAACTTTGTTTCTGTGTTGTGCGTTTCCGATTTACATCATTATCTGTCTAGCTTTCTTCATTGCGGCTACTTTCATACTTCATCAGTTGCCCTCACACACCAGTTTCTAGTCAGCTTTGGAAAGCGAATATCCACAAGATTTTTCAATTTCGTTTCTCACGGTTTGAAAATTGTAACAATTAAGATTTTTAGGTAGTCTCATGTATTAAGGTGCCAACGATCTGGAATACGGATCAAATTGTAAAAGGTTGAACAGTTAAACCAGTTAAGCGCAGAAATCAATAAGAGCTTAGCCTCTTGGTATAGCAGGTACTAGTTACTAAATCACAGTATTAACTCGACTAAAGTGAAGACGGTGAAGAATTATAGAGTACACATTACTTATCTACCTGACATCAACCGAGAATTTTAGTCAAACACGTGAGGAATTGTCTGTCACAAATATATTAAGTAGTAAGTACACGCGAACGTCAATTTTGGACGTACGGTAGTTGCATGTTCAGATGGCATGTGGCTTATCAGATGTAAGAGTGCTAAGAATAAAGAATTTCCTTTTAAAAGCACAAAAGCTGATTGATTGCTTGTCAAATGGCGAGAAGGAAAGGGAAATTTGCATCATAGCTTCCAGGAATTATATAATGTTGTCATATACTAGACTGGTGATAAAGAGGTGAGGGGGGCTGTATCATCAATTCAACTTATCATCTTTATTGTGTACAATGAAACTCAGCTTTGCTGGTCATCTCAAAATTGCCTTAGAGCAGATCCCGAGGCTGTTGGCCACCTTCTTTCAAGTTTCAAAACCTCTCTGTAGTATTCATGTTTTTCCTACGAATGCGGTCTCCTGCAAGTCCCCGGACTTGGCGTTATACCAATTTTCTAAAGCGTCTTATTCAGATCTTAATTTAGGGATTGCCCCCAATTAAAAGCTCCTTCAACATTGCATCACTTTCCCTTTTCACATTGCCCATACAGTTGTTATCCTACATGTCAGATCGTAATAGTTTTCTTTTGTTTCACTCTCCTTCAAGTTAACTTTTCAGTCAGCTGGGGGGATCGCATCGGATTAGTATTTTCAGTCTGATCCTCCTTCTCCACGACCATAATTATCCAGCCTTCTGTTCTCACAGATATTTGTTCACTCCTCCACAGTGATGAATATATCGTCTTGAGTCTGTCGTACATGTACTGAACTCCTGCTCAATGTCGTCTGCCAAGGTGTAACCTTCTCCGACCAGCCCCCCCCTCTAAAAGGCAAGGCAGCTTTAGCAGGTTCAGGTGCCTTTGTGTCAACTCGAAACAGTTGGTGCTGTCTGAACTGTTGGCATCTCTCGTCATATGGCATCTCTCGTAATCTGGGTGCATGGTTTGACAACCATATGTTTATGAATACTCATGTTGTCAAAGTTTGTAGTAAAGCTTTCAGTGGCCTATATGCCATAAGGCAAATAAGAAAGTTTCTTTCTGAAGAATCAACTAAGACTCTGGCTCACGCCTTTGTCAAGTCGCATCTTAACTATTGCAGTTCTCTTCTATATGGCGTACCTAACTATCAGTTGTTGCGACCGGTTACAGAAGATCCTTAATGCTGCTGCTCGGGTGATTTTTTTATCCCGAAGTTTGACCATATAACTCCTTTTCTAGTTAAACTGCAATGGTTACCTGTCAATTTCCTAATTCAATTCAAGATTCTTTTACTTGTTTTGCAAAGCGTTAGAAGGCAAGGCTCCTGTGTAATCAGAGATCCTCTCAGGGGCACCCAACGAAAATATAGTTCAAAACCACTTAAACATAGCATTGTTAAACGTATTTTAGTATTTAAACGGTAGATATAGGCATATTTTTATCCCCTAAAAATTGTACATCTGTTCGGATTTCCTAGCTGAAAGTCTAGTGATCCGAAAAATATAGGGATCAAAACTTAATTTTCGAAAATTTCAGCCAGAAAAAAGGTTCCCGAAAATTCTAGGTGACCTTTTCAGGGCAAAAATCCTTCAAAAATAAGCAATAATACCATTTTTTAGATGTTTGAAAATCCTTGGAGAGGCAGGCAAGCAAGAAATTTTAAAACGCATATTCCAAAAATTCTAGATTTCAAACCGTCTTCCGAACAGATATTTTCCGAAAATTGACGTTGGGTGCCCCTGATCCTCTGAAACCTAAAGTTGCGGGAGATAATACTTTATGATAATGATCAGATGACCAGAGACTGCTACAAGTCTCGAAAACAAAGCGTAAATCCTTTGCTGGAGATCGAGCTTTCGCCCATTTAGGTCCATCGTTATGGAATTCCCTACCTTTGGAACTAAGACTTATTTCAAATATTGACTGTTTTAAAAGACGTCTTAAAACCTACTTGTTCAAGAAAGCTTTTAGAACTGAATAATGTTGATTTTGATTTATTTCTCTTTCAATGTTGCATTTTATCATTTGATTGTAAATTAGGTAGCGCTTGAGAATATTTAATATTTTAAGCGCTTTATAAATCTTTTTTATTTTTTTTAATTACAAATGAAAATACTTGTTTAAAATCATATAAAAAGCTGCACCCAAAACTTCAATAAAATATCCATAAGAAAAACGTCAATATCAATACAAAATTGCGGAAAAACCCCTTCGCAATTCACAATTCCATGCAATCACAGAGAGTTATAAAGAAGATCAAGTCAATTATTATTTATTTATTTATTATCATTTTTTTAAATTTCATTTAGGTTGATTTCAAGTTCTGTTTCAGCACAGCTAAAACATATATAGTGCCCCTTAGACGATATTTTCTGTTCAACCTTTCTGTCTCTCCCTTTGTTACATTATCATATTTCCTCTTCGGACTTCCTCAGTTTTACTAAGATCTTTTCTCCAAGTTTGAATGTTGGTCTTGATCCTTCTTTTCCAAAATCACTCTTTAGTTCTTTTCCCTCTCCTCGCTTTCAGCCTTTCCATCTGTTTTGAGATATGCAGATGCATATTGTACAGTAAAGAATTTAGTTCTGTAATGTTGTGCGTCTGAGTTCTCTTGATGGCTCTACTGACTTTTCCAACTTTGTTTTCTCGCACGGCCTCAGTGATGGTAATTCTACTCACTGATCTATTTGAATCACTTCATGAATCCTATGTGGCTCTTTGAGCTGGGGAACCACCGGGTTCAAAGTCAGCAGTCATGTGTTCTACACTCAGCCGTACACTTTGGTCCCTTGGGTTAATTCTCCTCCTCCAAATTTCCAATACCTTCGTTAAGATCCTTGCTGTTCCCAATCAAGCTGTTTTCTGTAGCAAACCCGTATGAATGTGGTAGTTAGTTTGGCGACGTGAACTGTAGTCTAGGTGTACAAATTTGAAGGAAAGAGGCACAAACAAATGCAGAACAGATCTTGTGTGGTATTGCTAACAAAAGTTGCCACGGCTCCTCAGTTGTGGAAATAAATTGATAGTGTAGCTCCGTGCACGCCTCGATCCTTACAAGTAGGAAAATGGATCACACTTTTGTTGGTTTTGAATGAACTTCGGGTATCCATTTGGCCATAGGTAAACGATAAACCGATGTGAAATTACAATACTTTTGTAGTAAAGGTACACTTTTACTGGCTCTTTTAAAGGCCACAGCCAGTAAAGAAGCAAACAAGGTAGTTAAAGCGTCGATAAAATAGTGAAGTTTCTTGTGTCAGCTTTACTAGAGAATGTACTTGCTATGGAGGCTTTACATGAAAATTTAGGTATGCACTTGCTGATTATATGTAGTTGCATACTCAAAAAAGATGTATCGGCTTAAAACTGCGCAAGTAATTACGGCTATGGTACAATGCATGGACATCGTGTCTTTTTCATTATCCAAAGTACCACATGAAATTAATTGTAATAGATCATCATTATCAAAGTTGGAACAATGAGGTATTCCTTGATTAAAACCTAATTTCTGAAGTTAACCGAAATTTGCACAATTCATATTTCGTCAGGAACCGTCGCATTTAGAAAAAGGTGCTTTGATCGGAGAGTTCTTTAAACAATGAAAATGAAGCTTTTTTGATGACACTTGTTATACTGTGAAAGGTTTGAACCCAGGAGTCATTTCAAAGGTAGGTTGTGTTGATCGTCCGGGTGAACGTAGTCCTGAATAGGACTGTTGTTGTTGACAGTGACTGACGTTTCGACATTGCTGAGCACCATTTACAGACGAAATATCAAATTGACTGGGACTCTGCGACGTGTATAACGTATTCTACAGACTACTATCAACGTCTTACTTTAGAAAGCTGGTTTACTAACTTAGAATAAAGGCCACTGAATCGTAGCCAACAGTTTCCAGCGCCGTACGAACGACGACGACGATTGACGAGGTAAAGCAAAACTAACCACAGGAGAACGACTGGAGAACTGACAATTTTACTAACAATAGGCGACTGTTTAACTGTGACAATAGACGGATCGAAACGCACCAATTACTGATTACGAGTCTTCATAGCCAATAACATCACGGCTTAACTGACAGACGACCAATAACATCGCGACGTACTGAATTGGCCAATCAGATCAACAACCAGAGTATAATACCATCAACTGACGTGATAAAACTCACTTTGACTCTGAAGATGAATACCGCACAGGTTGACGTCAGTCACTGTCAACAACAACAGTCCTACTCAGGACTACGTTCACCCGGAAGGTTAAACACAGACAACACAACCGACTTTTGACTCTTGTTATAGCTGAAGTTTAAGATTCGTACCTCTTTTTGTAGATGTCAGACGTCTAACAGGGTGGCTTAAAAATCATGTAACAGAAGCTGGCGAGAAGGACAGTATTGTCGGTATGGAAGAGATGTGGCAAAGTTTTTCTTATACTACAGACTTTAACGTGGGAGGGAATTGTTTTTTTCTTACCTTGGTTTGGTAGTCGCGTTTGAACTACGACAAGGTTTCTTCGATGTCAAAAAAGGTCGTCGGATAGGTAGAATTCTTCTGCAGCGCATTATTAATCTTCGTGGCTAAGTACTGGCATTTGATTTCTTCTGCACCGCATTCTAAATCGCCACCGTCAAGTGAGGACTGTCCCTTCCTGGCATTTGATTTGTTTGACACATCAGTATTAATTGTCATCGTGAAGTATAGACTTTGCCTTTCTGACATCAGTATTGCATCATTTGTCTTCATCGCAGTTTATGAATGTTCATTCTTCATCAAGGATAGGCTTGAAGTTCTTCGAAGCATTTTATTCTTGATGCATCTTAAAATCGTCATTCGTCATGAACAATAGACAGTACTTCAATCGTACTTAATTTTGATGTAACGGCTGGTAAAGGATCCCGATTTAAGGATAATAAGGGAACACTTTGATCTTTTCGCACCGGATAGTTGTTTAATATATAATAATGATTATCTAAATTTTTATTACTCTCTATTGGCCTTTTCGCGTGTATGCCGAAAAAATTTAGACGTATGACTAGTAGAAGAAGGGGGAGGGAAGAAGATAGTAAATGTGTTCATTGTTTGGCCAACGTATTTTACAGACATTCTCTTACCCTGGGAACGAGGTTGTAAGGGAGTCATGGTTTTAATCTTAGTGTTCAAATCTGGTGATTGACCAGCTCTTTAATTTTCCCAACTTTGCTCGCATTTGGAATGAGCTAAAGAGTTTTAATTCCTACAGACCATTGAGCTTGAAAAGCCGGCGAAGTGACGCAGATAATACGGTAATTAGAAATTAGCAATGTCATTTGAAACACGCGTACTAAATTTGTACTGCGGTAACAGGCAAAGGAAAGGTTTCAAAACACTACTTAATAACATCTACCTGTAGCTGGCTTTGGGAAGCGGATATAATTTTCCCACAGAAGTTAATAATCAACCAAAAAACACTTAGTGACTATCAAAAATATTACCGGAGGCGATATCCAATCACTTTTGAAATTTTTCTCGTTGAGTACTCCGGTGATATTGCTTCGCTACGACTAAAGCCTTGATTTATATTACTATTTGAACTTTGGAATGAATAACGCAGCCACAAATAAAGAGTAAATCAACTTATTGCAATATAATGCAAAAGACCCCTCTACCTCGTTGAATACCAGCTGACTGTACAGAATTAGATGATGACAAATGATTCAATTTCCAGCGCAGTGCCGTCTTGTTCTTCATGTGAGCAAAAAAAAATACCTACTAGGCATATTTGTGGCGAACTTCATGTCCAGTTCTAGATAACATTTGACCATTAGACTGAATTTCTATTCCCAACTGAGTTAGAAGAATGCATATCGTAAACCAACAGTGCTGTTGGATGTTTGTTGGCTAGATCAGCAGGCAAAAGAAGTGAAAAACAAAACCAGTCCTGTAGGGTTGAACTCTTTTCTTAGGTAAACGCTTTCTTTTGTTCCAATAAATTTGCATAGATATTGGCCACTTGAGTGAAAACACAGAATACATAACTAACTACGATAATAATTACTTACTTCTGTTTGTACTTCTTGTGTTACTTTCTCAAGGTAAATAGCTGCGTGTGAGCTTGGATAACCGGAATCAGAAAAGAAAACGCGGGGCTAATATCTAATAGCTGTCAGTTAATATATATATTGGCCCTGATATTGCGTCTTTGATGTTATAACCAATCGTCACTTAGCTAAAAATGACCGAGTTTGTGTAGTATCGGTCAATTGGTCAAATGTAGGCGTATTTTAACTACATGAGAAAGGAACACTAGTCTTCATGAGTTAATTAAAAAGTTTGACTTTGTAGTTGTATAGTGGGCGTTGTTTTGCGGCTCATATAACCTTTTTTTTCTTTGTAGTTTTGGTTGCTTAAACTTCCTATTATATGATCAATTTCACTGCCAGCTGAGGCAGACAGCAAGACTGACCGAATGAACAATTTCACTTCCAGCAGTGTCGCAGACAGTAAGACTGACTAGACTGGGCACCACAAATTATCACCATAAATCAACAGATAATGAATTCAACATTTTGTGGCAACGTACAAAAACCGACCCGTCGATATATATCCCGCCGAAACTTTTCAGTGAGCCATACAAACAAATATAAAAGTCATGGTAGCTAAAAGGGAAGTCGGTAAACATTGGGAATAGGAAACTTAAGGTGATGTTACACGCAGCGATTCGCAACGACGATTTTTAGTGCAACGCAGCGTTGCAACATTGTTGCGACATTGTTTCGAATGGTTGCAACATTGTTCCAATATTGCAACGCTCTGTTGCGCTAAAAATCGTCGTTCCGAATCGTTCGGTGTAACATCACCTTGAAGCAAGGGAGTTTTTGAGCAACGTACGTCAACCGGAAGTGGGCTCTTAATATGCCTTAAAACTAGCAAATTCGTATTGTCACGTCCTTTTACTCTTATATAGACGATTTGCTCAAAAGTGTGGGCAAAACCAATGTTAAAGAATGCAAAAAGTACGTACTCTTCTGGGTGACGTGAGTCGCTCTGAAACTTCTTTGCTGTTGCCAACATGGCCCCCAAATGTGGACAAGTAAGTGGGAAAAGGTTCTCAAAATAATCGAAAGGCATTTTCCTGTTCCAGTTGTTCCATGTAATATAAAAACATTTTTAGTAAGATAAAGTTTATTTTGAAATAGTTGATGAATATCGATCGCATTTTCCCACCACATCGACAGTCGGTTTGAATTCCTTAAATTTCTATCAATATTTTTA
Source organism: Porites divaricata (assembly GCA_038088405.1). Lineage (NCBI taxonomy): Eukaryota > Metazoa > Cnidaria > Anthozoa > Scleractinia > Poritidae > Porites > Porites divaricata. The sequence goes on from JBBMOI010000008.1 coordinate 7,052,898, forward strand.
GTGGTCACAGACGTTACAGACTTTGTGTAGACTTTGAATTCTTGTGTGCGGCTTGAAAGGTGAAATTACCTTCAAATGTGCACTGAACACGAAAGTCATCTCTGAGGAACAATTGACCAGAGGAAATTGAAATGGTGACGTAAGAGAATTTAAGGTTGTCTCCATGTTGTCTTCATTGAACTGACAGGTCAGCACTCGTTTCCGTTGAAAGGCCCTTGGACACCTTATGAAGTTTACACAAGGTAGATTAAAGTACACATAGCATCAACCCCAACCCCAAAAAGGAACCTAACCAGTTTCGAAACAGTGCTTAACCCTAATCAGTAAAGGCAGTGCTTAACCCTAATCAGTAAAGGTAGTGCTTAACCCTAATCTGTAATACGCTGTGCTTAACCGGCTAATCCAAAACGATAAGGAATACTACGTTGTGTAAACAGGTGTTAAAAAGTGCTGACCGAACTGACAAAGGAAAAAAAATCAGGCATTCCGTGATACCGTTCGTTACGTGATCAGAAAGGGATTTGAACACTAAAATTACTAAAGGGATAACTAGAACAGGAAAAGGCGTAGCGGAAAAGGAAAAACGAAAAAAATCTAAAAGGATGCAGTCACTGTGGCTAAGTGACTTATGAGACTCACAACGACTTACAGTGAAATATTTGGTCTGAATATTCATTCTATTTCCAATAAAGTCATGCAGTTTTAGGTGCTGCGTGATGTAATCAATTGGCGTGTTCGCCTTGTTTGATCACCTGGAATCTGATTCCGCATCACGTTTAGTTAATTTAAATGCAAACCAGTCTTATCTTTTTTAAAAGTTGACTTAGTCTGTCGATCGATTTGCTATTGCTCACTTACCATCTCCTGAGTTTCAAATCAACATTTCTTCGCAAAATTAATTGAAAGGGACAAAGGCCTTTTCAGATTCTCTGTTGTTTCTACAACTCCTCGGAACGTATTGGTGGGCGCGAGCAGCGCAGCTGGCAGCGTACGTTGCTTAAATAATAAGTTGTCAAAGAATTGCGCCTCGGGTAAGATAAATCAAGCCCTTTGTCGTCTTCCCTGAGCGACGAAAGCAAACAGCAGGCGTGCACATGTATTTTAAGAAGGAAAACTGTCAGCGGATCTTAGCGTTGATCAAAGACAAAAATATCTAAACTTCGATTCGTTTAGCTCTTGGAGATGGAAAACCATAACTTTTATGGTGTGAACGGCTAATAAACTGAGCGATCATGAGGCCTTTGTATTTGTAAAGGGAAAATGTGGGAATTTAAAAGGGGCACTAGATCCGTGAGTAATATACATAATATTAAAAACTTTAACTTCAATGATCACTGTAGAAAATTAAAGGTTCATATTGTCGGTTATATACTGCTATAAATCACTTACTCATAAGATCAAAATATATGTATTTTTACCTCAGGAGTATCGTCTGTAATGTCGTTCTTGTGTCCTCAAATATCGCAGGGATTTTAGCGATTTTAAAAGTGTTGGTCTCGATGTTTACGTAGGCGTTTACTTTACCATATCAAGTGATCTTACAATCGCTCATAAACGTGTCATATACGTTGCTTGGTTTTCTTCATTTCGCCAATCGGCGAAAGCGTGGGTTTGGTAGGCCTACTCATTATTTACGAGCACAAAAGTCAGCTTTCAGTCGATGTTATCAAGTGTTAGTGTCTCATATGGATTTCAACGACTTTTGATTGACTAGTCTGCTCACACCCTGATAAATATTTATACTATTATAACAGATGGTGAATTGATAACAATGACCTCAACCACGTTGTGGCGTCCAGTGGTTTTAGTGAAAAATGGGGGCTGCTCAATCTCGCGGGCTCATAAAGCCCTGGTATTGAAGGATTTTCTGAATTTGGACGCGGGAAACAACATCCGGCACATGACGCCCGTCGGGTACTTGCCTAAGTGGCAGGTGCCAAAATGGGAGGGAAAAAGGGCGGGAGGGAGAGAAAAGCGTGGAAGAAAAAAAGTGCTGAAAAAGGAAGGGAACCTCTCCCCAATCTCCCTCCCTTCTTCCCGTCCACCTGATCTCCTACCCTTCTCGATGCCTGCTGCGCAAGCTGGTCAGGCACTCACGGTCACACTATATACATATAAGCCACATAATACTAAACACTCGTGTCAGATTTGAGCCGACTGTGATTAAAAAAACAATGAAGCTTGTTGAAGGCTGTTTTAGATTATAATTTCTTTGGCGGAAGGTTTGTAGAGGAAAAGAAATATTTTCTTCCCGACTTAGAACGCTTAGGAAGGGATGGTGGGGAATGGATATCCGTGCCATCCTACCACGAAGAGTGGGGCGACTATTTGTAAATACCCAAATTAGCGCCGCGGGGCTTATTCGAGTAGCGCTGCTGAATCGATCATTTACGGTAAATGGTTTCTAAAATTCTCTTACGTAATGAGCTTGGGCTGCCTCTGGTCCAATCCGCCAGATGCTGCTGTGTACGTTCTGCTCCTTCTCTAGCAAGCATCAACATTGATTCGGTCTTTTATAATCTCGTTGTAGGCAAGATGCCTCAAAAATTCTACTTTCCTTGTTTGCCCAAAACTAAAATCGGGCCAAGTTGAGCCGACATTTTAAACTCCAAGAATTTACAGTGACATTTACTTTCGCAAAGAGCTCTCTGAAACGTGTCAACCTTTTTTCCCCAATAACAATCAATCGCACAAAGTATCAGCCGTGATGTGGGAAGAAGTCGCAGATTTCCATGGGAAGCATGTTATGACCAATAAATGTTATGTTACGACGGACTGGTTTCTACGCGTCTTTAGAATTTTCTCTTCCACCAACTCTAAGTTAGCGATATGGCAGAAAAAGTGTATGATTGAGTTAACTAAGTTGAATAAACTAGACCACATTTTATAGTTTAGTTATATATGAACAAATTCCTAAAGAGTGACCCCAAACCCATCATGATTAATGAATCGAAGTATCATTTTAGTAAAAAGAAAATCTCTGGAGCCAAGAACTGGTTTTATCCTGTAGTCTGGATACAACTTTCACTACAACTTGTTGTCCCGAAGTAAAACTACAGTAAGCTTCATGATCAAATTGGTCGATTAATTATTTACCTGGAGAAAATTCCATGCCTTGTTTTGCTGTCCCTTCTGTTTTATTATTGGTAGCTCCAAGTAGCTTGGGGGTTTTCCGATTTTGAAGTGGCTATATCTGTTTCCCAGTTTTGCCACCTGGCAGGAAAAAAAGCAGAATCCTTTGTGAGATTTTGACTTTTTGCAATTCAGAGTGCAAAAATGTGCGACTCCTGCATGACATTCCAGACTGTGAAGGATGCAGATTCCAAGAAAAAAATCTGACACCCACTCGTCTAACACGTCGTCTGGTCAAACATCAATTGTTTTTGTTGACCCTAAAGTGAAGAAAATAAACACTGAAACATTGTGAGACTGATAAGGCAAATTAATGAATTTTAAGCTGGTTAGTTAATGAGAAAGATATCATAAGGGAAAATCTTTTGTCCCCGACAGGATTCGAGCCCATTACCATTCCCAACGTTCTCGAGAGGTGGCTAAGGATGCTAGGTTCCTGGGGGTATTCCCTAATATATAGATTTAACCAGTTAGCCAGAAAACAATTTTGCACGCTTTTTGTACATTTCTTTGCCATTGTTTTGCACGACTACAATGTTAAAGTTCCAGAAACTTCCTAGTTACACGTTTTATGGAGGAAATGCTGTATGTTCCTGTTCTTTTTTTTTTCGCTGCCTCTCATTTTCACCTTGGTGGCAGCTAGCGTTTCCCCTTTTTCTCACCGCCGCTATAAAATTTTTATGTTTTTAATTTTCTTCCAATGAAATTGGTCTCCTTTGGTTTTAATCTCTTGCTCTAGCTCTTTCTCTGTTATCTACGTTAATGTAGACATTGAAATAACGTCGAAAGAAAGAATCGGCTTTTGTTGTTGTTGATTTTATCTCCAAAAGGCCGGGAAGTGATGCGATTTACCGCCGAAACGCGCGGGTACTTGAAATGCAAAATTTCATCCCGGCATACATGAAGGGGTGGACGTACGTACGGACGATTTTCTCAGACCCAAAATTTCTTGGATGCATAGGGCGCGATCCATTCAACCAAAATTTCCGGAAATTTTGGTCCAAAACTCAATGGATCGGTTCGTTCCAACCGGAAAAGTTTCGAAAAAACTGGTCCACCTTTTGAGGTGGTCCTCTTTTCCCGATCGGACCGGTCTGAATTTTGGTTGAATGGATCACGTCCATAGATTACCAAATTTTCTTACCCATGGTGCTCCGCTGCGCGCGCTTTGGCGTGCGCGAGAGCTCCGCTATAACTGCCTATAAAGGAAGCTCCGACAGAAAGGGGTACCTTTTTCAATAGAAGGTACGTATACGAAAGGGTAATTCCTGTCAAAAAAAAATGGTATAGGAAAGGGTTAGAAGTTAAACCGGTGCGGAACATCCTTGCGTGAAAGTTTGTTAAGTACCTCCCGCGGTTAGGTCATAAGGCTCTTGCGATGAAACAATCAAAAAAGTAACGGAACAGTTTCTTTTTTTCTAGCCTGGGCTTCGACTCATGTTTTTGTTCACTAACAAGCTTGCAAGAAAGTTTTTTTTTATAGAAGCAACATTTGTAAATCACTGGCTATTTTTGTTGCTAAGGACTAGGTTCACTAGCGAAAAATCGGTTTTTCATACATCTTCAAGCACAAAGCTGCTAAAGCAGCTCACAAAATGTTAACAAGGACGATAGAATAAGAAGAGTACGACTTTGGATTTCGAGCTAATTCACTAACTGCTCCCCGAAATATTCAACTCTTTCTTGCTGCTGACTAGAGCACATAGATAAACGTTACGGATAAGCTTTGTGTGGTAGGTAGCAGTAAATATGAGGCGTGCGAATTTGGTTTGGAAACTGGTACCCAATCGTACGCCATCTTGTACTCGTCGTCTAATCAAAAGGTCGCTATTGTCTGTGTATGCTTGAAGAATAGTTGAAACGCGTGAGTAAATGTTGCAGTCTATTTTTCTCTTGTTTTTGGGTACGGTAATGAATTTTAAACAAAGGAAAAACAAAAATTGACTTAAATAAATCATTAACTACAACATAAACATCTGTCTAGTACTAGAAACAGGATGACATGAGACCCATTTTCATTCTTCCTTTGAATTCAACGTTTGCATAGCTTTTTCCCCCAGTCGAGTCTTAACAAGATTGGTGTCGATAACAAAGTTTACATTCTTTCGCAAATTTCTACATACGCCCTTTATCATCATGGCTCAGACATCCCAGGCGATTATCTTAAATCTGTTATCAGTCTTCAAAAGCCTCTGTTTCAGACACTGGATTTGAACGACGGAAATGGGGATGGTGTCAAAAGGAGACACATTACGACATAAGCACTAAAACATTGCAGGTATTTGTGATTCAAGGAAGTGAGTTACCAGTAATTAGCATATTTTAAGATTCATCAAGAATGCGGAGAGCTAGCCCTTCCATAAACACCTGGAGGATACTTAAGGAATTTTAAAAAGGGATATACCGCTCACCACATCAGAGTACATTTGCCCTTCTCTGTTGCGCTGAGCAATCCAACGAAAACAAAAGCTTACTGAGTTGGGAGTTTAAATTTGCTGATCTAAGTTTTTAGAGTCAATTCTAGGTTTCCTTAGTGTAGAAAAAAATCTTCAACTGTGGAGTTCATCAGTTTCCCGGAATCCAGACCCAAACTCTCTAATTTCTATACCCTATCCCAGATTTAAATGCTTAAAACCATAACAAGATAGAATAAAGCTTTATAAAATCCTCTCTTGACTATTCCTAAATAGCCCATACTGATAGCAATACCCCTGGTAAGAATGAGTACCCAGCCTCGTTCCTAGGATCTCTTTTCGTCCCCTGGGAACGAGGTTGCGGAAGAAGAACTGAGCTCGTCCCTATGGAAAACGAGAGGTCCCTTGAGGACACGAGAGAGAGAACATAAATAGATATAACTTTGCCCTAATGACATTCTGTTGGCCTGGGAACGGGCCCGACAGGGCACGGGCGATCTTTTGAAATCCAATTTCATGTGTTCCGTGCATCATGTAAAATTATCTATTTATTGCTTTGTGATAAAACGCTTCTGCAGGTTTTTTTAAACAAGTCAGAGTCCTAAAATACAAGTTAATGGTCTACGGTGTATTAAAAAAACGTATATGCTTGAAAAACTTCAAGGTTCGCAACTAATATAGCTGATAAACAAATCTTTATTATTTACTGTAGAACAACAGGTACAGGCAGGGCCACCTTCGTTGATTAAATGTCTCTTATATTCCTCGTTTTCACTCTGACTACAATATCGTTACCAACTTACAAAGGGTGGCGTGGAAAATTTAAAGAAATGTTTCATTTTTGCATTTGTTGTTGAAGCCCACTGTTTTTCGCCTATGCCAACTTTTATTTCCGCGGCATCTTGACAAGGAAGTTAATTAATTATCTACGGAAATACATGAAAATAGTCATAACTTTTAATATCCACCAATACATCACCTACCTTTCGACAAATAACGATTATCCTTTCACTGTGCGTTAAGAAGTTAAAAACGCACTAAAAGTAGAACAAATGAACGACCACGGCGGCAACTCTAGCTCGGTGAGAAAAGATAGAGGCCTGATTTCCGTCTCTAAACTGCGGAGACCTAGTTCAATAACACCCCTTTCTTTAACAACGTTGCGTTGTTTCAATGTAGTTTAAGATAATTACATCTCAAACTAAAAAATGCTTTTAGTTTCGAAGACGGTAAAATAGAAGACGAATTTCTGGTCAGATCGGGGAAAGCGCGCGTTGAAATGTGAAGAGCAATTTCAGATGAATCGTTGACGTAATTTGGTCATCTAGTACTCTTGTTCCCTTTCGCGAGCCAGTTGTTCAAGATCGCTGAAACATAAACTCATGTTGCCCTGCTTGCGATCTAAAATCGTCGCGGGGTTGTATGGGACGACTATCTCAGTAGTAAGAATAAAATACTCCACAATCTCTTACCGGAGTTATTCATTATACCCTCAATTCTTGGATTTTAAAAATATGTAGCCTAACGAATCCGATGTTCACAGCCTTTATCGCTCAACTAATTACATCAATACCCAGTTAGAAACTATGATGTTATCAAATAACTTCACCTAATCTTAGGGTGCTTACCATTTGTCAGAACAGACCATTCCAGTGATCAGGAGAATTCCACTATTAATCAGGACTATCCAGTTAGATTAGTTTGCTTTTAAATGGTATGCATGGGTAAAGGGTTTGAGTAAAAAGTTCGAGAAAAGACCAAATGAATATTTTATTTCCAAAGTGACCCGGTCTGGATGACCAGTTCTGACTTTTGGAAAGCGCCCTTAGTATCGCAACCGGCTCTTATTCCCTCGCAATTTGATGACGCAGTGTCTTGGCGATGCGGTTTGTTTGACAATCATAACATCAATCCTAAATGCCGTTTGGCTGAAATAATGAGGTGTTCTTTATTCTATCTTCCTTCGATCGTAATGTTTCGTTATGTCATTGTCTTATTTCATTATTACTCGTCAAATAGGGGCCTTATTCACCATTCGCATGTCACCCATAATACACCTCCTCCCCCCCCCCCAATTTTTTCTCCGGGTATTATAGTCGTCCCAAGAGAAAGTGAAGATACTGCTAATGTAAAATTTGGGGGCAAACAAGGTGTGTAATGGGAGGGTTGCAAAAGCGGAATTTCATAGTTCCAACTCAAAAATGTTTGATATTCCATTATTCCACTACAAATGAAGATCATTATTCCATTGTTTGAACTCGAAAATTTCCGTTATTTATGCTCCAATAGTACTCTTAACTACTCTTCTTAGAATGGGAAGTGGAGGCAAAAATATACCGAGAATTATAACTGAAAAAGCCAAGCTAGTTTAGGCGATTGTTGGTTTTCACATGACGTCACTAAACTTCAAACTAAAAAACTATCGATCCTACCGAGATTTTACTTTCACAATGCATTGGAGCAGCTGAAAACTAATTTTCATACAAATTCTCGCTTCTAAAGCGTTCTTGGTTTTGTGATAGAGTACGCTTGAATTTCTAAGCTTTTGCGTGACGCGGCATTTACATGACGGCCAAGAGCTGTCATGTAGGTTAAAAAAATGACTTATTTCACGAAACTTTGCTATCTAAACAGTTCATGTATTACAAAAAGTATTACTTTAATGTTTATGACTTTCTCGAAGAATAAATTCACGCTTTTGTAGCAAAACTCGGTAACAGATGTTTCTGTTGGTTTCCGTCCACAAATCTCTACAAGTTTGGGTAAAACATTTCTTCGGATATCTCGTATACGAAATATCCCTCTGACCTGAATCTTGGCAAGGGTCTTTGTATATGTACCTCCTTTCATCACCCTGATTCTGGAATTTATCTGTTGAACGGGTTTTGATTTTGATTTTGATCTATTTTGAATGGCGTGACACTGAACACCAGCAATACTGTTTATTAATGCTCGGATTACTTATCGCGTGTAATCAACTAGTTCCAGGATCTTTTCCTGCCTGCTCGTCCCTGGTTAGGATTTAGAGGAGGATCCTGGGAACGAGGTTGGCGAGTCATAAAGTTTGTGTGACATTTTCCACAGTCTCTTTATTAGCGCTAGCGAATTCAACAGTTAACTTTAAGTACTTGGAGATACTACTAAAAAATGGAAAAAAAAAATGGCAAGATTTATTAAATCAAATAAGCTATTATAAAAACTCGAAAACTCGGCAAATGTGCATAACTATATCATAACTATAACAAAATTCTCAAATCTGATTGGCTGACAATGTAAAAGGACAGTATGCATCATGCCTAGAAGGCACGCATCAATGATTTGTTTTCGCTTTTTGGAAAAACTCTCATAACATGTTATGTTTTCATTTCAAAAAGGCTTGAAATATCACAAATTTTGTTATAGTCATTAATTGGTACAGTCGTCCAATTCGGTCTGTAATTACACTCGTTATTCGGGAAATCGGAGTTCGGCTACACCGTCGTCCAATTTTGTATGATTACACTATCACGATTTAAGACCGAATTGGACTCCAATAAACCTTATTTAATACCAATCTAATTTTTTTTAGCTACAATAGGATAATAAGCTTTATTATTCACTCAAAATATTCCCCGATTCTGATTGGCATAATTCACCATAACCAGCTACTGATGACCAAATTTGGAAGAATTTTGTGTCTAATTAACCGATGACGTCATAAATGCAGCTGTCTTGCAGGTTAATGCATCGTTAACCGAGAAGATCTGGGGACGAGGTTGAGTTGTTTTAGTTGTGAAAACAAAACTAGCGGACAATAAACTCGTTCCAAGAGTAAGAACTAGGCGAAATAAAAGCCAAAAACATGGTAAGAACAGCAAGAAGACAACTCGAAGGGCGACATCTGCTATTTCGAGAATGTTTGCGGAGCTGAACAACCCTAAACGCGCACTATCGAAGATGAACTTAACATCGATGGATCGATGGAGGTAAGCATGTTTTAGCTATGTTTTTAAACTAGGAATTATTTTGAATGAACAACAAAACAATTATTGAATCCAGCTTTCGTATCATATGAAGAATTATAGAGAGCTCGGAGGGTGTTATCCGCCTCGGCCTATATACGGCCTCAACCGATAACACCCTCCTCGATCTCAATAATTCTTCATATTTAAGATACTCAGCCTCATTCTTTAATTGTTAAATACCCGATTATCCTACACGCAAAGTTTTATAATCTATTAAAAATCCACCATACATTCAACTACTTGACTGTAACATAAGTGCTTTGATTAACATGTAGTGTTTCCTAAGTGATAAGTCAGCCCTACGTTTCTTGTTAAGAGAATGCCAATGAGATACAAACGTTACAAAACAGGCTCCACGTGCATAAAGCAACTTAAAATTTAGAAGGAGATTTTCGCAACCGTTTGTCGTGTTATAAAGACTTTCTAGTTCTATATTTATGTTCCATGTTCTGCTTAATCTACCTCCGCCCGAGTTATTCGAAAAACCTTGCGAGAGAAGTGGTTGCAGAAAATTCCAGTTGCTCTAAGCCACCAGGCATGTCCTAATTTAAGATATTTCTTAACAATAGCTTATTCATATGTTATGCGACATCTAAGGTAGATAGCTACGTAAATCCGGTGTGCACAGAAAGGGAAATGTTGGGTGCTGGCAATACTCAGACATTTTTTAAAATTATGATTACAACAATGAGGAAAGTTTTTTAAATGTACGCATACGTACGTACCAAATAGAGAAAATTGTGTTTCTGTCGTTTCAGCTCTGTTAGTCATTTTCGTATTGTACAGCAGGAAAATACTCGATCAATACAATGATCACCAATAAATTATTGTATTTGCACAATCGTGGGTAAATTGCGTGTTGCTTTTGGTCACGGTAGCTTGTCATTTTAATTGATGTCCTATTATTGTTATCAACTCAGCAATTGTAGGGGGGAAGGGGTGAGAGGTAATTTACTTTCATTTAGGATGTGTATTAGTGGAATTTTTTCGCATTAGTGCGCATGACATCAGCAAAAAAGATTGATTTGTATTTTTTCTCTAGATGATTGTGCAGTCCTACAAGGCTAGCAGAAAGCTATTGAATATAAATAAAACATTAGAACTCATATCATTTCATTATTTCATTATCCTGAGAATTTATCTATTCGAGCCACTAGACTACTACAAATTCTACTGAAACTAGTCTACTAAAGAGCAATTATGTAGTCAACCTTGTGTTATGTGGACACCCATGAGATCCTCACTAGTGTCCGTTTAATAGAGAAGTGTCCGCTAATACAGGTTCGTTTAACTACAAGTGCTACAGAGATCCTTGTTCTGGACCCCCAACGGACTCAACGAATTACCGGAAGTGCGTTTCGAATTTCCCTTCAACCTGATTGGCGATCACGACAAACAAAACAAAGGCCTTTTTTAACTGGCCGATCGTGGCGCGTACTCAAATCTGGGTACACAGCTAGAAGTCCAGAACAAGGATTTCGGCGCTGTTTCGCAGACGGAGTTAACCAGAGGTAATTTCGTCTGCGCGCAGGCTAAAAGTTGCTCGGCAACATTTCCGTAATTTTCAGAACTTTGCAGCAACTTGCTCTCTACCGCCAAACGAGACTCGTCAATTCTACTACAGATTCTTGATAAAATAATAATCTAAAATTAAAATTATATGTCATTAGAAATTTAGCCCTTTTACTATTGGGGGGGACAGAGGAGCCCGCAATCCTGATCTCCAGGTTGCTGTAATTACACAGCCGTATTTAGCCAGCATTTGTTAGGAATTACACTAAACTGAGGGAAAGGCAGAGAATGCAATCTGATCGCGCCCGTGAAACGTACGCAAAGCACCACAGTTGGAACAAAAGTGTTTTTTGTTATCCTTCTGAATTTTAAATTTTTAGCCTAGAAAAAAAAAAATAATCCTAAATTTGTCTCGATGGGAGACTGTAAAGTAACGAGACAAGCCAACATCATTGCAAATTCACGATATATTAATATCGCGAAAATAAAAAAAATAAAAGTGCTGCTAGCAATAAAAATGTCAATAAAATAACGTAAAACAAAAATGTCAGTAAAATTCAACACTTAGTTGTATGTTTCGTTGTCCTCTGAATTTGAAATTAAGGCTAGAATTAAAAAAAAAACTAAATCTGTCTCACTGAGAGACTAAATATTTGTCTATTAAAAAGTTATAATTTTAATGAAACAATAATTGCGCCCTATTGCATTCATTTGTCATATAAATTAAATATTTGTTGAGAATAGGACATTAGTCAAAAGAAAATTCCAAAACATCTGTTTACCATAAATAAAAAACATTCTATCACGTATTTTGTGGTGCAATTAAGTAAAATTAAGCCTAGGTATAAATATTAAAAAAATTACAAACCACATTCGTCTCATTGAGAGACGTTAAGAAGGGAAACTCCTCAACACTAATAAAAACAAATTATTTTGTCTACAAAACCTCTAATATCAATAATAATAATAATGATAATAATAATAAATTCATTACTTATATTGTGCAAATTACACATGATCAAATGAGCATGACATATAAAGGCATATTAACTATAAAAAACTCTAACATGATTAAAATTTACAAAATATCTAAAAAGCTAGTTTAAAACATGTGTCATAAGCAATATTTTAAAAGAATTAAAATTTTCCTAAAAAATTACATGATAAAGAAATTACAAAATATCTATTGGACCTATAAAAAGCTAATTTAAAACATGTCTTAAGCAATATTTAAAAGTATTAAAATTTTCCCAAAAAACTATAAAAATTACATGATAAAAAATTTACAAAATATCTGTTGGACTCAATAAAAAGCTAGTTTAAAAAACATGCGTCTTAAGCAATATTTTAAAAGTATTAAAATTTTCCTAAAAAGCACAAAAAATTACCTGATAAAAAAATTACCAAATATCTATTGGACCCAATAAAAAATGTCTTAAGCAATATTCTAAAAGTTACAAAATTTTCCACATTACAAAGAAAGGAGAGAGAAACTCCCCAAAAGTGTCACAAATTGAAAATTAATATATGTCTGTCAAAAATGCCTAACATTACCTAAATTTAAGCACTTTTGTCACGTATTTTTCACCCTAAAGAATTTTTATTTCAACCAAAAAATATATAGGAATAAAAATTAAAGCAATTAGTTTCCCTGAATGAGCTCCAGAGAAAAGGAGACTCTCCAGCTAAGCTATATCGAATTTGTGAAAAATCTTTCTAACAAAATTAGTATTATTAACTTCTGTCATTTTTTAACTATTCCAGTAATTAAACTCAGCGTTATACGTAGAAAATAAACTAATAAAACTAAATCACCTTCCACTACTACTACACTATCGACTTATTTGTTCAAGAAAAAACTGTAATACCAAGAGATCAAAGTACTTTGATTTCGATTAATTTATAAGGTATTTAAAAACCTTATCAATTTAAAATTTAATACAAATTTTACACTTTAATAATATAATGATATTTAAAAAGTGCACTTTAGCATGTGGATATGACTAAATGCGCTCCTAACTAATACTTGAATAACAGAGATTTCAAATAAATAAAATTTGATAATCCTAAAAAATAAGATAGCAATATATTTTCTAAGTAAACATAAGTACACTAAAATTGCGATGTTAATATGTTAAAGGCTAAATTTTAAACAATACGTTTTCAATAACGATTCGGTACCTCTTTCAGAATTAGGTAATTTATACTAATGCTATATCATTTCAGGTTTTGTCAGATTTGATGGCGATCAAAAAAAGATCATCGGTTGTGAAATCATGAGCCATATGAGCCATTTATGACATGACGGACATGCAAAAAACTACTTGAAATTGTTCGACACATCTTTGCAAGAGGTAAGTACACTGTAGTAACAGTAAACTGAGTAATCTCGCCTCAGAACACTTACTCCCTTGGCTGACTGTATAGAGGATGACGACATATTGGGCAGGTACGACTAGAAAGAAAAAAACAAAACAAAACACAGAGGAAATGGCATTTAGGTATAATTTTCCCCTGGTACTTATTACCAACATGGTACAAGAAGGGTGTACAGGGTTCGTACAGATTTTTGGATCCAAAATTCAAGACTTTTTCCAGACTTTTTCCAAAACAATACGTTATTTTTCCACACTCAAGGTTAACAAATAGGTGGTCAATAGAGAAACACAGGAACCAAGCTTTTTTCATGATGCACTGCAAATGTACGGTAACCACGGTGCAATGCGGACATAGAGAATTATGAAACTAATTCTAATTCTGTGATTAAATGCTTGGCTATGGGCGAGATTGAATGGTATTTGACCACGAGGAAAAAATTCAGACTTCTTACTATTTTTCCAGACTTTTTCTCTATTTTCAAGACTTTTTCCTGGTCTGAAAAATTGCTGGGCAAATTTCAAGACTTCTTCAAGAATTCAAGACTGTATGAACCCTGGTGTACTTTCAAATCACTTCCCCCTTCCCCCTGGCAGAAAGAGATATGGCGTCTCTGGGAACCTGTCAACAACACGGCGGCAACTTCCATAACTCACTTCACCTCCCTTCGAACTAGAAGCGGCTGGGGACATTTGACTAAACCGCAAAGGGATAGCAGCTCAAACGCTTCAAGATACATATAGGATTATCTGCCACTTAAATTACTATCTGTAACAAAAAGGGAGTACGTGAGTAAACGTCATAACTTACATGCCGTTTTGTATCATAGCGATGGCACATTCTCTGTGGACTTTGTGTGAGCATGGTAATATCTGGCAACCACTAAATGCATCCTTTCAGTAAAAAAACAAAACAATGTTTAATGAACTTCATTTAAACAAGTCAAACAAACATTAAAATAACTGTTATCCTACAATTAGCCCGAGAAAACAGCCAACATTTCGCGACGTCTAAGAAACGAGCGCAGAAATTCCATACTGATGAAGTGACACTATCTAGATCTGAGTAGTACTTCTGATCGATTGGTTGAAGTAAAATCCCAACACGACAGAACCAATCAGGTGCGACATGAGTATGGAATTTCTGCGCTTGTTCCCGAGACGTTATTTGGCGGAGAAACTAGTGGTAGCGTCGCAAAATGTCGGCTGTTTTCGTAGGCTCATAAGTAATAAGGAAAACCTTACGTTCTTGTCAGAAAGGGGTTGCAATGAACCCTTCCCCCCTAAAAAAAAACAACAAAAGAAACCAAAAAGGTAGGAATGAATTTTTAACTCACCTCCAAGCAAATACAGCATTCATCATGACCTGAATCAGGTCGACATTTGTGATTTCCCTCGAGTCGTTTGTCTAAACATACATTACATACTTCACAATGGAATGATTTGTCCTGATGAATCCTTGATCGAAACAAAATGAGAAAAATTGGTTAAGTCGTGCGGTTCTGTAATTTCTTATTTCATTTATGCCTTAGAAAAATATGCTCTCTTCAAGAAAAGAAAACTTGAAAAAACTGCTGCCGGAAATTAACATTGTTATCGGCAACATTTGCTTGATTTCTTATCATTTTTCATTCAGGAAGATCATAACATATATTTTTTAAATTTATTTGTGAAAAATGATGTTTCCAAAACATCGTAAATTCTATTATATAGTGAGGCGTGGGAAAATTTTCGTGTCCTGGAAAAGCAAGAGTTGGGATTCTTTGTTATTCTACTCCTTTGATGTGGCTGTGTTCTCCGCGTACTTGCTGCATTTCTAATAACAGCTTCCGTTTTGGAGGAATGACCCGTCTGACTGTATACGTCCGCCCATTTTGACGGATTTTGAAGTATCTAAGCAGAGGATTTCAGGTACTTAATTAATTCAATAAATCGTCTCGCAGTGATACTGATGTTGGTTAGAAAACCATCTATTAGATGAATTAGAACTCAATCGATACACCCAATTTGTCCTTGTGGGGTTGAAACCCATATAATGGAGGTAGAATATCAAATTCGGCGTCTCCTTCGTGTATATAACTGCCTTTGTCACCCCCTAAAAGATTTCAATATTTTGAAGGTGTGAAAATTCGTTCTCAATTACTAATTATCATAATTTTGGAAGGAAAAAAGTAATGTTTAACCTACCGGCAAATTCCACATTTATCGCAGTGGTACGGATTCTTGTCAATACTAGTAAAATGCTTGCAGATGGCACAGAAATAAGCAGACATTTTCCCTCCACATTTACGACAATGAGCGCTATCTTCGCCTATCTGTGAAAATAGAATTGCAGAACGTTTCATTTAAACTAGATTCATGCTATGGATTACTTAGGGCCAAGAAATAAGACTAAACAAACGCAAATGAGACTCGGGAAATGTGACTCGCAAGTATTGCTTTTAGTTTTGCATATGTACAGTCAAACCACGCTTTATGGACACCTGGTTAATACGGACAGGGGAAAGAAAACCCTTTTCAGTCTCCAACCAGCTGGACACGGATACCTCGTTAATACGGACACTTTCTATGGCTCCCTCTGTGTGCGTTTTAAAGGGTTTTGACTGTACTTAAGTGGTGGTGAACTCCTTAATTCGAGTACCTTTGTCGAAACAAGCTTAAGGTCGTCAAATCAATGAGGTCCTCGTCGTAAGGAATGTTCTCTCTGGGAAGTAAGTGAGTGTTTTTAAAATCATTATGGGATCTTTAATGAAAAAGAAATAAGCTATTGACAACACGTAGCACAAGTCACAAAAAAGTTAAGAACGGAGTAAATAACATTAAAAATTTGCTTCTTCGGTTTTCTGTGTATGCATTGTTAACTTGGCTGTCCTGCAGAAAATGTTGACACTGTTGTTCGGGCAACTTACATTCGTATTTTCTCCAATCAACTGGAGTAACAATATAATGAGAATCTGGAAAATTAAGAATGAGTCTTTGCCAAAATAAGGTACTGCCTCATGACTTCTGATTGACAAACAGGTCCCGGACTTTTCCAGATAACTTTAAAATTTTACAGTTAGTCTTGAATTGCTATGTGCAAAAAAACATTACCTCCTGTTCTTCCTGACAGTGAGAGCATTTCAGATGAGTGGCATGACAAGCCTTAGCCTCTTCATTCTCACAAACCTTCGAGATGTTGTGACAGCGATGGCATGGATAGAATTGAGTGCAACAAGGGAAGCGTACTTTGCAATGCCGCTGATAATGTTCACATAACCACTGTGATCGAGCAGTGATCGCTTCTTGTTGTTGTGGCCAGTTTTCAGCTTCTCGCAGCTCTCTTTCTTCCCTCTCGCTCTTTTCTTTGGCTCTCTGTTCTCTGATCAACTGTTCTTTTCTTTCTATCTCCCTTCCAAACTGTTTACGTTCCTCCCTCTCTCGCAGGACTCTTTCAACAAGAGCGGAAGCTTCTGCAACACGTCGTTCCAGAGCAAGCAATGAGTTGACTGAGGACTCGACCGAATCTGTACCAAAGTCTCTGTTGTTCAACATAGAACTTTTGTAGCTGTCTGCATCACCATAACGGGGTTCAAGAATAGATGTATCGTGAGTAGATCCCTGTGCCAAACAAGCATCTTCAAACGTTGTCATGCATCCACTGGGACGGACCACTGACACCCTACCAGGTATTGACCAGTGCTGCTGTGTTGTGTTCGTGGGTTCCGAATTAAAAGCTGAACACGAATCTGGCAAAACAGACGGATCCTGCACTTCTTCATGGTGATTGTTTCTTGCGAGCACATGGTTATTTTCGACAAAACCACTTTGAAAAGTATGGCTGTTTACTGCGCTAGTAGTACTTCTGGATGAGTAGTTCCTGAATCTTGAAACGTTACCCTCTCCCAAGGGGCTGTGGAAAGGTCCATCTGGTGCATCTGATGTGTTATTGTAAAGATGTTCATGGAAATAACCACCCTCTATGCAGTTTCTGTCGAACTCCTCTCTGAATACAGACGAGAATGGGTTCTCTTTTCTTCTGTGTGGATCAGTCTCAGCTGGAAATGACAAACCTCCAAAGCGTGCGGTAGCTCGGTTTGGTTCAGGTGCATAGCCATCAACATAGGAAGTGCCCTGCGAATTCTCGCTGAAAACGGGACTTGGTGTACCAGTACTTTGATAAAAACTGTCTTGGAGGGCCTTGTCTTGAGTGTGTCTTGCCAGGAAATCAGCAGCCAAGCCACCTGTTGCAGAGACGAGAGGCTCCCTTAGTTTTTCTGCCGCCAACGAATGCTGAGGTTGTTTAGGTCTAGCGCCAAGACGCTCCCAGTTTGTTTCACAGACCGATGGTCTATTAGCTGCGCTTACAGCACGTGTATTTGTCCCAGGCGGCAATGCTGTTAGTGATGCATCACCAACTGAATCAACAGCTCTTTCGACCCTTTCTTCTCCATTGGCAGCACGTGGTCCTGGCACTTCAACATTTTCGTCATTCCAATCCACGCCCGTACCCACAGAAAGCCTAGGATTTTCGTTAAAGCAAGTTAGGTTGTGGCTATTGTCACTTGAGATCTTGCTGTTCTGGAAAACGGAATCAAAAGAGAGTGACATCAACATTGTAAGTTATTTTATTGATCGCCTTAGGTTTGTAAAAGGTGCTGATAATAGCTAACTGACTATTTGAACTTACAGTTGCGCTTTGACTGGAATTTGATGAGACGCTAGCATCAAAAGACTTGGAGGTCCAAGGGTAATCGTTGGCAGTAACAGCGCTTTGAGACGAGGGGAGATGACACTCTGCATCCATACCAGACTCAGGGGCGACATCGGCCGTTTTTTCTGACCTTTGGTTGCAAGGGAGTAATGAACACTGTTGGTGTTCGAGATCTGCTCTCTCTTCACTTAATGTTGTATTGTTTACTTGAAAGAGTTCAGCATTGCTTGAGGAGGGAAGTGAAGTCCCATAAAAGAAAAGCCCATTCCGGTCTTGTCTGTTTAGCTGATCGTCTAGATGTTTATCTTGCAAACCATCAGAATTATCGGGAGCTGAACATGCAGCATGCTCCTGTAGATCACTACTTTTTTTCCCTGACAAACTGTTTCCTTTGGAATGCTTCGATGCTTTGAGAGAAATAGACACATCAGCTTAGTTACTACTTCTGGAAATGGAGGCATTTCCTACACATCGAAACTTACTAACCAAATCATTCTAGCCTCAAGTCAACTCTAGCATAGTGAGCACTTTCGTTACGTGTACGTGCTTGTAACCTTTAGCATGTAAAATACCGAACCGGAAGTTAAGTCACAAATAACAATGATAGCACGATGAATAATATAACAAATAGAGGAAGGGTATAAAAGAACAATATCCTAAATCCTTATTTTGTGTCTCTTTTTAGATCAAGCAGTAGAGATTGTTCTGTACCCTGTAACGTAACGCTGCGTCAGCTACCAAACATATTATACTGAAATTTTTACCGTACTTTAAAACTTCATCTTGTCAAGAATAGGTACCTATTTTTGAAACAAAAACTAATAGAGAAGACTAAAACACTACCCCGGAACCTCAACATCAACTCCAATTTGTTATACAAAATCAAAACGGTTCATTTCTGCAAGCAGCTCCCCAGAGTTAAGTAAAGTTAAATGAAATTTAACGCAAGATAACAACAAGGAGCGCTGTCACACGCTGTCGTTGAGCGGTCAGTGCGGTGGTTCAAGCGCGATCAGCCTTTCTTACATCAGCTTCACGGATTTACTTAGAAAGGATGATTAGCTGCTTACCTTCATTCATAACAGACACAGTACAGTCTGGTATATTATTGAATGAACATGATCCATCATAATCTGTTGTGACTCCTCCTGAAACAATTTGTCCTAGTAAGTCATGTCCTCTGACTGACATTGCAGACATACGTTTTTCTTTCTTTTCCAGGAACAGGTATCTTCCCAGATCAGCTTGGAGCTTATGTTTTTCCCCTTCAAAGAGCTCCAGTTGCTTCTCTAGCCACTTTATCTTTTGTTGCAACTCGCTGCACATGTTCTGAGAGGCTGCCAACTCATTCCCCAAGTTTGCTAATACAGGCCCAAAACAATCCTCAGTCTGGGTACCAGCGTCAGTCTTCTTCGAACTTGTCAAAGGTGATAGACCTGCAATACTTTGACGACACGCACCTGAACAGACCTGTACCTGATTTTGGTGCCCAACCAAATCTTCAAGCCATGCGTTACACTGGACTTCACAGTCACTCCCAAGGCTTGAATCCGAGTCCCTTTCAAAAAGATCCTGAGGATCGCAGATGGAATCAACAGCCACATTCAACTTTTCTTTTTCACTCTCTTCAGGGATGGATAAAAAATTCTCTCTTTGGTCATCCTTGTTCTCTGTAAAACAATGGCTACATTCGCTTGAACTTAAACTCTTCTTACGATATGGCAGGTAGCATTCATCAAGTGAAAGCCTTTCGGGTTCCTTCTCGGGCAGACGAGTGCTTTTACTAGAAAAAGTTGACGGATTTTCTGTGACCTGCTCTTTACCTATATACAGACAGCTTTCTGATTCATTTTGGTCACGTTGAAGATTTGGATCGTACCGGTCCAGTTCACCTAAAGACATCAAGCTCTCAGCCAATAGCGTCCTCGTTCCGGGCAGGTCACTTCCTTGAATTGCGTCAGTGTTGTTGTGAGAGGCATTGGCAGGTGGGGTCACTGCATCGCTGTTCAATGTTTCATCTGTTTGCGAAGGGGGTTTGGTTTGAATCCAGGAATACAGCGGAAGACAAGAGAAAACATCTTCATTGGCATGAATCCCATCATTGAGATTGCTAACAAGGTGGGTTACTTCATGTTTGTTACTCTGTGGAGGAAAATACAAAATTCTCCTTGATGAGTTGGATTTTAGTGAGAATGGTACTAACTATACTCCATTAGAATACAGTAGTGTGACGAGCCTATCTACGAAGATCCAAAACCAAATGGGAAAGCCCTAAAACAACGTACATATAAGTACGGGGAGCAACTATTCAAAAAAAAATGTAAGGAAACGGTTTGAATAAAGATTACTTCGCAGTTCAATATAATTCTTCATTCCACAAACTTAAGTCAGTTTTAATTTGGCATGAAGTAGCGAAGTCCCAAATGAGCAGTATATCACTCACCAAAATATCCATTGTTTGGACGGGAATCTCATTAAAGACGAGAACAACACGAACAGTCATGATGCCTTGTCAATTTACAGAAGAATATCACCGTCAATGTGTTATAGGGCCAATGAATACAACGCGCGGCGGGCACATAACTATGAATCTTATTGCCACGATGCTGTCATGATCTACTTTAGGATGCTTTCATGTGAGGATCCATGTTAAAACTTTTAGATTTCGGGGGCTAGGCGAGGGGGTCTGCCATTCCATTTTGTTTTGACCAAGATTGTAAATAGTCGAGACTAAATGCTCAATCAATCGCAAACTCTACAGGAATAGTGCTCCCTAATATCTTAGACCATAAGTATCCTATTGAGCAAGACTTAGCTTGAGATTATTGGCCACTTATACTATAATTCTGAAACTTTTCTAGGGGGATACGTGGAGTCTGGGTAGCTGAACCTCCGTATTGCGTTGTGTTAATACAGAAATGACAAAAATTACCTCTTTGTGCAATTCTTCCACAGCTGGTACTCTCCAAAGGCCTAGATTTTGTTTTCTGTAGCTTGCAAAAGGAACTGAATGGGACTTTACCAGTATCCGACCAGAATAAGGCAGGTATGGGTTCACTGGAAAGGCACTTTTTTTGCGTGAACATTCCTCCAAGCCACCGACAGTGATAGCAGCGAAGCTAACTCCGACAATGTCACACGAAGACTCCATTGCGTTTCTTACTAACGAATGAGGAACCTTAAAATCCAGCTCTTCTGAGCAATAAAACGTTTTTAACACGGGCTTATTTTCCACAACTACAAAAACAGTTGTAATGCTACGTTTTTCAAAAAATAAAGATGATACGTTCGCTACTGGAAAATCATGAAACGAACTTCTACTTTTGGAAGGTCTTAGAGATCTTTCAAAAGAATGCCTAAACATCCAGATATTACTGTCAAAAATAACGCCTTTCATTTCCTGAAAACTAAAAAAAGTCCTTAAACAGAGATAAAACTGTGACATCTTCGGAGAGTCATGATGTAAACTATCACTTGTAGAACGGCTAGACTGCAAAATTATAGACCTGTCAAATACAAGTCTTTCATGGCTGGTAAAGATATAATGTAAATGATAACCTAATAAAAACCATGTTCGATAATCCTCTTTAACTGTGCCAAAGTTGAGCTTTGAGATACCGAGAAAAAACACCAAAACGTCAAAAGAAGAAATATATAATTCAATAATTTCCATGGGATGTGTGTTGCTTCCTTCTGACATAATGAAGAACGGTAATCGAGCCAAAGATCCGCTTGAAAGTACTTTACGAGACACCTGAAAATTCACCGATGCTGTATAAACCAAAAGAAGTAGTTTAATGTCAAATTGTGATTTAATGTGTTTTTGTTTATCTTACGTTAGATTCATATTGCTTCCCAGAACTTCAGACACACCCTGGCCAAAACAGTGTGCTAAGACGGAGTTGAAAATGGCGAATTGAAAAGGACCCAGTTGACCAAATTTGGTTTGAAGTGCACGTTACCAGTGAGCTCGCGTCCGCAGCAGTCCATAACTAAAGTCCACATTTGAAAAATTCTCTATTCACTTATCTATATTCTATATCTTATCAACATAAACATCTGCAGATGGTGCGCACTAGAGAAGGCTTTTCATTTTCCTGCACTCGGTACAATCTGAACAGTGGCGGATCCAGGGGAGGTCCCCCCCTTATTTTTAGACCAAACCGGGGCCCGAAGGGCCAAAAAGATTTTTTTTTTGGAGACGGCCTCCCCCTTATCTCAGGGTTTGAATGACCGCCCCACCCTCCCTTATCTGAAGGTGTGGATCCGCCAGTGCTGAATAATCAGCTACCTCCTCTATAATACGCCGATCGAGCGCATTCTCAAATTTAGCAGAGCAGTAAATGCTCCTTTTATTTAAAAATATGAAACAGGCGGAGAATTAATTCGTTAGATATTGACAACGTTTTTGCAGCATTGTGGTTTCAAAATTCAGTTCACGTGGCTAAACTGAACCAATCTATTTCTTCTATGTATGTATTCTGTTAACTACTGGTTACGTAATAATGTAGTAATAAAAATTAAGAATTCCTCTGTGATTTAGTACAAGGCTTATATAACAGACCACTTGTTTTCTATAGTTACAACTCCGAGGTTCGTTTCTAATAGTGCTCATCTTCAATATCGTAATTAAGTAAACGTTAAAAGGTTGTTATGCGAGTCCTTTCTATGAATAATTAATCGAAAAGCATTCCACATTCTATGGTTATTTTTCTCATTAAATATTTCCTTCACTCACCTTCCTCCTTTGTCTTAGCCTTAGCCGCGGGAGGATAGGAGTTGACAATTTCTATGGCATTAATCATTCCGGTCCCAGTTAAGAACTCCATATTGTAGGGAACGCTGTTGTGGTTATCTTCCGGGTTCTTTAACGTTGCTTGCCTTCCATCGTCGCAATACCTAGTAATGTTTACCAGGGCTCGAAATTAAAAAAAATCCCCAGGTGGCCTTTTGGCGACCATCCGTTTGTATAATGTAATAACATAGCTAATAGTATCAGGGCTACTGATACTTAGCGCGGTCGCGGAGCCGAGAAATTCTGGTAAATCCCGCGAAATCCCACGAAATTCACAAAAACATGCAAAATGCCGCGAAATTCCCTTGAAATCTTATCAAATACATGCCAATACAACATATCTGAAACTTATCTCGGCCATTGGGGATGTTTAATTGCCGTAAACTTGCAAATTTATCTTGCAACTTCATCACCACAACGAGCAAACAACGTCCCAAAACTACCAGGAGTAAATTATGTTGCGAAAAACTGGGCACTAGTCATGATGAAAGCTTTGCCATTGGCTCATTTCTCGAGCACTTTGTTGCTCAAATAGCAAATGATTATCTCAGTTAAAAAACATTAAACACGCTCGTCAAACCAATGCAAAATCTATCGATTTCTCGCCAAATTTGCCCAGAACATTTCCACGAAATCGGCCGTTTTGTACCGAAAATTTCCGCGAATCTTTCCCTGAAAATCCCGCGAAATTTGCATGTTTTTTTTCGCAACCTATCAGAAGGTAGTATAGCGTGATCCATCAGATTTGATTGTTCCAACGGAAACGACTTCCTTAGGTCCTAGTATAACCTGTTCACAGACCCTCTATTTTCTCTTCAAATTCGAAAAAACGAAAACAAAAATAAAACAACGTCTGTGTGCAGGCTAGTCCTAGTATAGTAGAGTGACGAGGGTCTTTGCATCGATAAAAGAGCTACTACGACCTTTGAAGCTTTTTGGCTATCTCTTGCAGTGCTGAACAGTTTTGGATATCGTCCGAAAAGTAAATGAACTAGCGGAGCATATTAAAGACTCATCGGAAGGGACCTCTGGCTCATCGTGACAGGTTAAGAACTCGTAATTCTCAGTCTTCAATAACAGAACATCAATAGGAACGCGGTTTTTTAGTTACTGTGATAACAAAGGCACGGCCTAATCAGTCAACCTCATCGCCTGAAGAAACCTAGCAGTAAGCAGTTGAAACGTCGTGATCTACATCTAAGTTGCCTACATTGTGGGTTGACAAAAGATAATTCTATTATTATGGTATCTACTACGATGAATAGCCATTAGCTTTTTTAAGACACAGTTCTGATACTATTATAACATCTGAAAGGAAGTTAAAAAAACACTTACTGATGTTCATCACCATTGACACAAGAAAATACTGCAGCATTTGCTGGCATCTCGTCTACTTGAGTGATATAAATAAAACAGGGAAAATGAATAAATTAGTTACTCTATACTGAAATATTGGATCTCAGCATTCACGCTTCTATGTTTTCTACATTGCTCTATAAAGGTCGTTAATAACAAATGATCGATATTAACTAAAGGGTTCGCGAGGCACGCACTTTTATTTTAAATGATTTGAGAAGGCTAAGAATGTTTTTAACTCTGTATTTGTTTACGGGATTTGGGGCAGTAGTTGTTGTCTGCTTCGCTAGAGTCAGAATCAGAATTAAAGTATTATAGGGCATGGATTGTTTATGCACAGGATTGCAAAAGCTTTGAAACCTCTACCTTAATTGTAAACAACAACAACTTGACGGGCTCGTTGATTAACGCAACTTTGGCGAAATGGGATCTAGAAGAGCAACGTTTTAAGCCAGGAGTTAACTGCGTTTATGGGCCTTGATTGGCCGCCCCTCACCCTAAGGACCTTTTTATTCCTAGACTAGGCCCATGATTCCTTGTTTACGCCAACTATCTCTTGCTGAATGCTACAGAAAAGCCAGTGGTGCCACTTATTACCCAAGATGGAGGATTTAAAACGGGAAATATACCGTCAGTTTGTTGGACAAGCGAATTGTTGCCCCCGCAGGGATTTTGCCCAGAAGGCGAAATCCCGAGGAGGCACTCTTACTAGTAACTCGCGCGTATATTAAGGAAGGTGCTTACAGTTGAAATATACAGTCATATAGTCAATATAGAAAAATCTCGATTTGCTTGAACAGGGGCCGCGAGGAATCGGTAGGTAATGATAACGTTTCCATTGTTTGCGCCCGCAACTACGAAATGGTTGGGATGACTTAAAAACACAAAAAGTCCCGAAGGAACTGCTTACAATAGGTAGATTTTGTGACATTAATTGTGCAGTCATACTTCGATACACTTTTGCGTTACGTGTTATCAGTGATATTCTGTGGAGCAGCTGTTATGAAAGTTATGGACCAAAAGACACTCGTTAATCGCAGATACAGTTATAAGGTGAGTAGAATAGTGTATATTTTATCACCAAGTGAGTTTGCCAGACACGAGTTCACAAATCGTTGATTGGAAACCTTCAACTGAACCTTGCCAGACACTCTTTCTCTTTCGTTGACCGCAATAAGACTCGGCCCAAAACAAGCAAGACGAGTGAACAACGGTTAGCTTATCAAGCTTATCACTAGCAGAACGATGGACGATTACAGAAATTCGCCGACCATCAAATTCTGTGCTGACTTATTCCCTGCTCACAGATGTCCTTCCGCTATAAAGTTTAAAATAAGAGTAGAATGCGCAAGCCTGAATTGATCAAACGTCCTTTTAATTTCTAAGGCTTACTTTCTGGCAAATAAAATGAAATAAATGTCAAAAGTGAAACAGAAATAGCAAAAAATTCAACTTCTAATTAAATCTTTTCTTATGGTTTAGAATAAACTATTCTCGAAACTGAGAATGTTTTGATCAAAGCAGTGTAAATCCAACTGAAAATGTGCATGGAATCTTACGTTTATTTTCTGTATTTATCTCACCTATGGTATGGAATATGTATATGTATATTTCAAAGAGCTACATAACGACCAAGAATGCTATTGACCGACAATATACAGAGCGGGGGCAGCTGTAGTGTCAACTATTACCAGTGTAAAAGTAGGAATGAAAGTGTAAAAGTGTAGATCAACTGTATCACACACGCTCGAAAGGTGCGTTACGAAAGTGTGACTGCGCATTGAAATGATTGCCGGGAAGTGATGAATCGGACTACAAGTATGTGGTTTTGAAAATTTTAATTTCACAGTGCGAAGTTTGTATTGCGAATAAACGTCATTTACACGTTCTGAATATTCTTTCACATCTTCGGAGTCATCTTCTGTAAGTATCACCGTTTTAACCATCCCGATAAAACCGAATCAACATATACCACAATTTTCTTCAAATTTGACAATGATGGTATGAAGTTTTCGAAACGCTATAGAAATTAGTTTTAGTCGTTTTTATTTTCAATATTAAATTTTTTTGCGAGATGTTTGTTATTACAAGCTAAGGTGGTTTTTTTTTTTTCAGAATCGCAAAACCAAATCCGGATTTCCGAAGGAAAAACGGATTATATTGTGCGTTGATTTCACTTGTTGTTGTTGTTTTTCTTCCTGGGGTGGGGGCTCCAGTACGAATCATAAATCAATAAAATCCGACTTTTTGCGATTTACCATCTATCAGTGAACGTTTTTTTGGATGGAAGAGGATTCGAAAATGTATTTTTGACAAGCGGTTTTAATTCCGAACTAACAGTGCCACACCATAGATGCCACACATCAAGTGTATGACATCCCACCTGGACCTATGTTGGTGGCATCATTTTGCCATTTTCAAAAGAACATAACATTTGCTTTGTCATCACTTTATATTCGTAGACTGTTGTTAAACCACTACTTATCACTTTTTTGTCACTTTTGAAGCGTTTCTTGCCTTTGCGAGGCGACAGCATCATAGTGCCGCGCGAAGTAGTGCTGCAGTCCCACGCTGCAGCTGCAGGCAGAAAAATGCTCCATTGAGCTGCAAAAGTGTAATCTGAGGGTGTAGACTTTGGTTTGGGCCAATTACAAGGCCGGAACTATTAGAGCCCATTAAAAAAGGTGCATCAAGATGAATCGGCTTGGACTAAAAATAAATTTTAAAAGGAATGAGATAAGCACTATTTATGAGCCAAATGTAACCCAGGGACTGTGAAAAGGGTTTAATTTCGCTTAGGGTAGAATTTTGGGGAGCGACAACAGCATGATTATATGTGATTCTCTTCCAAGACAGAAATTTGATGTTAGATTCAGATGGCGTGACTGTTCAGTTAGCCAGTCAGGAGACGATATTTGACACAAGGTTGGCACGCAAATTTCCTGAACATACTTGCGTTTATTTATTTAATTTTAGGGGTCCGAGAGGGGGCGTTTAATCTATACTATGGAAGGAAAAGAGAGGCGTTTATTCTCATAACTAACAAGCTCAAAAAAACTAAATGCTATTGGTAAAAATGCAATGAGAGTTTTAAAATAGCGGAATAACCACTCCAACTATCAATTGATACGTCTGAAAATGAAACTGATGGAATATAAAGTCATGTGAGGGAATTGGGATCTTTGTCTTGTGGAGAGATTTGTTTGTCTCGCGGGTAAATACTTTTACAGTTATGCTGACAAAGCTCCTATCGCTCAAGCGTCACAGGATAATTCTTAATTAGTAAATATTTCAAGCGGATATCAACCTGTGAACAGGCCTTTGGTCGAGCGGGGAACGTAACTATTTTTTTCCCCAAACAGAGAGCCTATTCACATGCAGGCTAAGAGATCCACATCGCCCTTTCAAATATCTCAAAATCGATGTCAGAATCTTCGCTTAGGGTCATTGTGCTGCCATCGTTAGTCTATCCTTAATTTGAACTTGACATTAAACAAGATACAGTACACAAACCGTTATTAATCAAGCAAGAAACCGAATAAACTGAATGATTTTGCTCCTTTTTGCTATTTCCTGGTATTTTGGGGGTAAAAGTGTAGGGCATCTAATACAAACTTTATACGTTTAGTCCGTTTACGGTAGTTGATTTCTTTTGTCCACACATACCGATGTGATTAGTCAGCACAACATATTTAAGACGCTCTTTAGCAATATATCTAAAACACGTGCACGTGAAAATAATTATTCTACAACAGAACATTGTAGCACTGCTATTTAAAGATGTTGTATGTTAAAACATATATACCATAGGTTGAAAATTATTTGAATATCCGTATATCGGCTTGAAATAAGGTCGGGACGCACTGGACTGACAAAATTTGTTTGGCCCTTCCAAAAATCTCGACAAAATTTGTCTCTGCCAAATTTTTAATTTGTCAAGCGTGGGCGCATTGAATCACCGCAAAATATTTGTTAACCACAAGTGTTCCACATGTTCCTTCAAATCATGGCGTGTAAATTGACAAATCTGACAGATTTCACGCCTGACAAAAATTTGTCCTGCTCCGAGGCAGGGCGACGGCGTCTTTGAAGTTTGGTAAGCCTTGACAAAATTTGGTAGATCTAAAAATCACCGGGCGCACTTGTCTCAGGGAATTGATGACAGATTTTTTCGCAAAATAAACAGCGTCCGGGCCCATATTTACTAATTTTAAAAGGATAATCCTGTGACGCTTGAGCGAAAGGAGCTTTGTCAGCATAATTGTAAATGTATTTACCCGCGAGACAAGCAAATCTCTCTACAAGACAAAAGATCCTCACATGACTTTATATCCATCAGTTTCATTTTCACTTCACTTGGATGCCGGAAACAACAATGCCCGGTAAAGTACGGTTCCAAACACGTGAGCTTAGCAAAGGCTCGGATAAAACAAAGGGAGCTTAAGAAAAAAAACGCACCTCCACCGTGAGTGCACTATTTGTATTCTTCCCCCAAATTTCCGGAAAATGGTTTATATAAGAGTAAAAACACTTAGCAATACAATTTTGGCAGTGTTTAGGCATGCTAAGAGAGAAAAGGCCTCACTTTTCAGTTGATTAAGCAGGTGAAAAATGTCTTTTCTTCAAGGGGTTCTGTCACGACAGGCTAGTTCATTTTACTTACTCCATCCGTTCGTTTTTTTGTCAATGCTGTGTTACTCATACCCCTTTTTCATGTTTTTAGGAGTTATTTTTACGTTTCACTCAGTTTGGTGGTGGTTGTCACTGTTTGAATTTTGATAAGGCCCAGTTCAGACGCCGAACTTTTCATGGAGCCGAACCTAATACATTGAATTAAGTAGTACATAAAAAGTTCCGCGTCTGAATCAATAGCAACGTATATTTAAATTTGGAACGGCTCCACCGTTCGTCCCGTTCTTTCCACTTAGCCAGGCCGGGAATTTCGGCTTTGGAGCGACTTTGGAACGGCTTGGATTCAGACGTCGAACTTTTCATGTCCCGAACATGCATAAATCATCATAACGTGTTTTGCAAGCAGTTTAATAAGCGGCATCCGGGTACATATACCGGATCTGAAAAATTAATGTCCATAAAACAAAAGAAGGGAACATAACAAAACCCTGTTTCCTAACCCTAATCAGAATAACAATGGTTCTTTTGTCCTCCGCCATCTTAGTCCGGTACATGAAAGTCTACCCGGTGTGTTTCAGAACGCCGAATGCAGAACGCTAAATGTCTCTGAAGTGTCAGAAGTTTAGTGATTAGGGTTAGCAAACGGAGTAAATCAAGTTTCACGTCAGTTTTCCCAGTGTCAGATTCAAATCAGGTACGGCTCATGTAAAGTTCGGCGTCTCAACCGGATCTAAATTTCATGACACAGCTTCTTTAGTTTCCTAATTAATTATCCAACAAACCCAAACCCAAGAGAAACGGTCAAAAGGAATGGGCAAAAAACTGGAGCAAGGATCTGTTAACAAACTGAATGATCTTACCGATTATGATCAACGAGCAAACTTGTATCCACTTACCTGATAATATTGCATGTAAAGGCAGCGGTTCACAGTTCTCAAACTGGTTGCATAGCGAGTGTTTGCCTGAAAGTGTTTACGCAAGTACCGTCTGCCTAGCGTCTGCTAATAAGGACATATGTCGGCGTTTTTGATTGGCTAGTTTCTTAGAATACGCGGTTTGTGATTTTGTTCCACTAATAGCTCGTGACAAGTGTCAGTAGAGTCAACTTGAACAATAGAGGGTTTTCTTGCTCTCTTTTTGATAAGTTAACGCAGTGCATGGAGTATTCTACACTTTGACTGAGCAATTTTTTTTGCCTCTTTGAATCTCACATTTAGATGTTATAAAGCTGGTCTGTTCCATGCATATTGAGTAATTAGTTACTATTGTTTCGGCAAATGTTTTCAGACAGGATGTGATCACGGATGCAGTTTCTTTTACCTCTGTTCAAGCCGTGTTGTTATTGCGGCTAATAATATAAATAACCATAGACTCTTTGGATTTCTCCTAAATGCGTGGAGCTGAATAGCTAAATGTGTATTTTTTTTTGGCCGTGAATATCATGATTTCCTACTTTGATTTGACGCTAGAAGTGCTCTTTCATTGTTAACTGTAAACGATCCTTGCCAACTCCCTTCTGTGAATTTTGGCATGTCACTACGCTCAGGCAACCGTCACGCACACGTAAGGGGGTGTTTACATGACACCGGGGCGACTTTCGCCTCGGAGCGAGTTCACTCCGGTTCCCTCTCATGGCTCTATATCTGTTTACATGATACCACCACAAACTTCATGTTGGCGCGAGTCACCTCGGCGCGAGTTCACCCCGGTTCTCGCCCCGGGGCGAGAATTTCACTTCGGTACGAAATCTCGCAAGGTTAGCATTAGGTAACATCGGCTGAAGTCAGATTGTTTCTTTCAGTAAAATTACATGAACAACAACTTAAGTACAACTTCACTGTGTAATATAAAAGTGTAATAGAAAAACTCCACTGTGATGCTTTGAACCCGGGTCACCTGCTTTATAGCCTACATCCATATCCACTACACCATCGAGGACTAGCTGCCAAATTCAGTAATTTTTAAAATATACATGCTCTTATATCAGGGGCACCCAACGACGATGTAGTTCAAAACCACTTAACATAGCATTGTTGAGCGTATTTTAATATTTAAATGATAGATATAGGCATATTTTTATCCCCTAAAAACTTTTCACTGTTCTGATTTCCTAGCTGAAAATCTAGCGATCCGAAAATTATAGGGATCAAAATTTACCTTTTCGAAAATTTCAGCCAGAAAAAGGCTTCCGAAAATTCTAGGTAGCCTTTTTTTAGGGTAAAAGTCCGTCAAAAATTGGTAATTATAACATTTTTATACGTTCGAAAATCCTAGGAGGGGCAGGCAAGCAAGAAATTTTACAACAAATGTTCCGAAAATTCTAGATCTCAAATCGTCTTCCGAACAGATATTTTCCGAAAATTGCCGTTGGGTGCCCCTGTTATATATGCCGTACCCCATTACAATATTTGAAAGCTAACCGTTTTCAGTTCAGTGCTTAACCCTAATCACTGCAGATCAGTGCTTAACTCTCTACTGTGTTCTCTCCATAACTGGAGCTCTGTAGTTTTGGTTTCTTCAGCTAATATATAGATTTAGCCAGGGCTAAAAGCGAAGCTCCCATTAATAAATTTATTATTTAAATCAAACAATAAACTTGTAATCCACAAATCAGTTAACTTAAGGGGAAATTCATATGGGAAAGCTAAGTGATTTTAGAGTGAAACATCTTACATCGAGTTGATAGCCATATAAAACATCCAAACACAGCAATCATCTTCGATCACATTCAAGAGCTGTAATGGTTCTTGATCACAGTGGATTATACCTGGAAAACAAATTCTTGGAAAACAAATCAGGCCGAATTTTTTGCTTTCGACAAGTTTACTTTATAAAATCTTGCCAACAAATCCGGGGATATGTAAACCAACCTTTTATACTTTTTACACATCACATCTGAGGTGAAACCGTACTATTTATCATACAGACCTCGAGCGCCAAATTTGCAGTGAACATTAAAAGAGTTATGCTTCAACATAAATAATTTATTGGTTTTTTATTTATTTAAGGGTTTTATAACGACGTGTAATCTTGAAAAGCGTTTGATACGCGTGGCAAAAAGATAACTCCTGCAAGCGATGTTCATGAACGACTGAAAACAAACAGCAAAGCGATTTAAATTTCAAGAGAGACTACTAACAATCACTAAAACAAATATAATTCGGTTAAACATTTACAGACACAACAATTTTCATTCACGAAGATAAGTATTAAAGCGTTTCGAAAAATCCTGAGTCTTAAAGCTTAGTAACTTTATGTTTTAAGCCGGCCTCGCGGTGTTTGCTTTTCTCAAAGATGAACTCGAGGCAAGAAAATCGCTCAAAGTTTTCTTTCTACAGCCAAATTTATAACTAAATATTCTTCGGAACGTTTTCTTTGTATTTGCGGTGAGAAAATATGTCTAAAGGCTTTTTTAAGTTCTGTAAGCTTATATCAAACCTGATATTAGGTCGGTTCATTGTCTCAAATCTTACAAACGTCAGTGAAACGTGCATAAACTTGCCTCATAAATTGTGCTCGACTACATGAAATTAGATATAAAAAAACAAACATCAAATGCAATCATTACTCAGGCTTACCTTTCGAGATGCGGTTCCTAAAAGCTATCAAGTAACGCGAGAGTCGCTTGAGAATTTTGAATCCTCTTTAATACGCATCAAGCAAAATGAAAAACGAAAACGATGCCATCCAAAATCAGATTTCCGACTTTGACAAGCGACGCATCTCTCAACCAAAAAACAATGAACAAACTAGCCATGAATAACAGACTTGATAGCAGCTGTATTTCATTTTGTACATCCAGTGGAAAAAGACAGTTAAAAACATCACAAGTTTACACAAAACTCTGTCAGTTTCAGCTGTCAAAGTAAACAAGTTTCAAGATGCTGCATACATTTTCCGCATGAACTCATCTGTCAAATTTTGACCAATCAGAGCATAACAATTGGGCGTAGAGCGTGACCTAGGTAAGGAAAGGTCTTCCTCGCCTGTATTGTTAAATAACTTCGTGAATTTTCGCGTCCATGGTTAGTTTGAAATCAAACTCTTAATAGTGCGGGGCCATCATGATATAAACACAGCATATTTCATATAAATTTAAAAAATAATAAACTTGAGCCTGCAATCATCTTAAAACCAGTAACTTGTCAGCGGATAACTTCAAAAAAGTACTCGAACTCGATGGGTCGACCCCTGAGCCCGCAATACGGGCAGGTGATACTGGTCAGCGGATACCTTGTTTTGTCAGCTG
This sequence comes from Porites divaricata, assembly GCA_038088405.1. Taxonomy (NCBI): domain Eukaryota; kingdom Metazoa; phylum Cnidaria; class Anthozoa; order Scleractinia; family Poritidae; genus Porites; species Porites divaricata. Next base: position 7,086,060 of record JBBMOI010000008.1, read on the forward strand.
TCAATTGATCACAATCAGGGGGGGTGGTGAACTTGGTAGTTTGTTTGTCCTGACGATCTTGGCCATCGTGACGTCACGAAGAGAGAAGCGCGCAACTTCGAGGAGTTTTCGAAAATGGCGCCGTTGCTATTTCCAAATGCTACTTTTAAAGTTGGTTTTCCTGGATATTGACGCTCCAAAATGGTTTTTGTCACGATAGGATAGTGCAGTTCCAACATCTCTTTCCGAGAAGGTGAGTGAAATGTGCATTAATCCGAAAAATAACGCGTATGAGAGCCGTAAACAGTTTCGGTCAATTTCCTCGAGTGGAATAATGTGCCGCAAAAGTTTGCATGTTCGCACAGTAATATAGTGTTTTCTCGAAATCGGTGAGGTGTTGAACATCAAAACTTGGCATGAGGGTAGGTTACTTCTATTGGAAAGCATTGTCTCTGAAGTTTATTGACATAAAGTAGCAGAAAAAATGATCAGTCCATTCGAGTGTACCATCAGTTCTCGGACTACCTTAGCGGCTACGCTGGAATTGAGTCTCACGATTTTTTAACTTTTCTTGCGGCCTCACAACAAGACTCCCAATCTCATGGTTTTCTGGGAAATATCATTCTGAAATGAAATATTACCTCGTTGAATAAAAACGGAAATTTTGTGGGTAAATTCTTGTGCCAGGAGGAGCTTTGACTACTTTACCCATGAAGTTGTCTTAGCCCAAAGAAATGACTCAGTCTGCTGTATGTTTCGTCCCATCGGCCAGTGATGACCTATTTTCTGGCCTCTTAAAGTCATCAAAGAAAAAGTGGCATCTAATTTGTTACAAGAGGGACCACACTAAAGCAAGGTGATATAAAAAAAAAAACAGTTAATTCCCCTAGTCATAATGGAAAAAGGGTTCGTTTAATTTTGATCGGGAAAAAATAGAATCTCACTATTTTTTGTAGAATTTTTTTCATGCATGAGTCTCCAGATTTTCCTTTATCGAGGGTTGGCAGGTCTGTATGAGGAGCTAAATACCATTCAAATAAAAGGTGGAAACATTTGGAATACTCCCAGAGATATGATGATAATTGATATACATTTGCATTAATATCTTTATTTGTGTGGAGCAATGTATTAAACCTAGATTTTACCTCAAATTTTAAAAGATCAAACGAGTGAAACTAGCTTTATACAAACAAAAATGAAATGAGAAAGTACTGTAACTCATAATTTACAGAAGTCCCCTTTTGATACCAGCCAAGTGCTGGTAATGCCATCCTGCTGAATATAAGATTTGACTTGACTTGAATAGAAAGGTAACTGAAACAAATATTTATGTCAGTGAAATTTGGGCCAGTTGTGGTACCACAGTTTGAAACGTACAGAAAGAGAGTCAAAACAAAATCATCCACCGCTAACCGTTATGTTTTCTGTTTTATCAACGCGCACTCTGTCGGTTTTTTTTGAAATCCGAATTTTCCTCCGGACCAAGTTAGCTTTCCCTTTTCAGCGCTTACTCTCTTTCCAGGTCTGTTCACTGTGCCCCTGATGAGAATGACAGACCTTCTGAGCAGACTAGAACTTCTTAGTTAACATCAATCTATGTTCCTGTTTATATTAGTGAGCTCACTAAAACTTGATAGCAATGTACCATAGCTATTTGTAAATTTAGTTCTTGTATTGTTGCTAAATGAGTATTTATCTCTTACCTAATGCTACACATTCTAATTTAAAAAGTATCTAACAAAATTGTGGCTATTTTTTCCGCAGCTACGTGTAATCTACGCTCAATGAACTAATGTGTGGTCATTGAACTACTGGTGTGGTTTTTGAACTGTTGGGTGATTATTGAACTGTTGTGTGGTTATTGAACTAACAAAAAGGAAAAACCAATCTGAAGCAAAAAAGAAAAAATAAATCAAGGAGAAAGAAAATGAGTTAAGGGAAAAAGAAGAAGAACTGAAGCAAAAAGAAAGAAAGAAAGACATCCAAGAAAAAGAAAAAGAATTGAAAAAACGAGAAGAAAAATTAAAACAAAAAGCGAAAGACAATAAAACTGCCACAGTGAAAGCCAAATGGGTGGCTGCCCAACTCCAACTCATGGCTGGGCAGTTGGACCATTTGGCAAATCACATTCTTACTGAGATAATGAATGAATAACTAATACCATCCAAAAAAGTTTTTATTAAAAAATTATTTCACTGTAATAAAAGTTTTATACATCTGTTTATACTTATAAGAGCTGTTTTCAAAATGGTAACACAGCTCATGCGAAATGAGTTTCACATCATAATAGAGAAACTTTTTGTGTAATCTCTCGTGAAGTATAAGTTCTCCTCATATCACAAGGTATGTGCTCTATCGATGTCATCCTCCACTTCCTTCTTCACTCCTTTCTTTAATCTATCACTCCTGTCTTTATCTATCTTTATCCATCACTCATATCTGAGTCCTTATGGTAGCCCTTTCTAAAACAGTAATCCTACATCATGCACTGTGTGTGTTCTAATAACATCTTTCTAGTGCCCCATCCTCTGTGATAGTAGCTGAATTAAAATCAATAAAAATGGCAATTAAATTTCGGCCCGTTTCCCCTAAATCTCATAATATAAAAATATAAATTTAAAAATTACCACCCCGTCCCATACCCCCAATAACAGAATTGTAACAACCACGAGATCTAAATATAACAAACTCCATACAACCAGGTGAGCAGACTAAGATTAGCTTTACAGCAACTGTGTTTGCCCAACATATAATCAAATAGCAATGAAAATCATAAGACAATGGAAGTTGGTGACTGCCACGCCCCTGCTGAGAAAATGCCTGAAGACTGCACAAGTATGATGTCGGAACAATACAAGCGGGCCCCACAAAGGAAGTCGAACTGAACTGAACTGTTCATTGATACCGTTAGTATTAAAAAAAATAGCATTGTCACTGTGTTGCTGCTGCTGTTATTGTTAGCAAAAAAAAAGTTAAAATAATAATTATAAATTGATAATGAAATCAATTATTGTTGTTTGTAACATAAGCTTCTGCATAATTTCTTTCCTTGGCTATGCGCAAAATGAATCCAAATAAAGATACTTTCATGACATTGTCTGAACTCTTGCAGTTATTAATGAACTTAAGTATCCTTAATGAACTATGGTGTCCTTATTGAACTATCATGTCTTTATTGAACTTTGAAAATAAGAAAAACTGAACGACAGCCCTATCAATTAACACAGTGATTGACTGTATTACAAATGGTTAGCTAATGCTAGGTAGAGGATGGGCTGGCTACTTTATTATTTGGGAATGACCTGTAACTCTGTAAATTATCTGTCAAGAGTGCAAACCAAACCAGTAATTATTGCACTTATTGCAGTAATAACTGGTTTGACTGTTTAGTTATCTGACCTTGATTTCATTTCTATTTGGAGTAGGCAGTCTTAAGTTTTTTTTACAGCTAAACACATTTCCTTTTTCAATGTCTTCAATTTCTTCCAAAGAATGACTTGCATGTTTGCCTACAATAAAACAAAGCAAGAAAAAATGTGACAGAAAAAACTCTCTTTTTATATTGCAAAAGTGTGAGGAGGGTGATGATATTCATCGCATGAAAATCCTGCAATGTTTTATATCCTTAGCAATCCTTATCAAATTTTTTTAAGATGCGGACGCCCGAGGAAACACATTTTCGATAATATACCATCGAAACGCTTACTAATGTCCGTTTTCTTGGCTTTTTCTAGTTTTTTTTTTCTATTATCTCTGTAAAGCGATTAAGGCAAAGCTACATACCCATCCTTTGTAACAATCCTCCTTCCCGATTCTCCGCATAATGCCCTAAAAATGTTAATGTTTATCAAAAACTTTAGCTCACGACACATTAACCTGGTGATAGATTCTGTTTGACTATTTACAGTGTAAAAACCATGTTTTCCTTTGTTTCTGGTACGAAGAAGCAAAGAGAAAGGCAATGTGAACTTATCTCCATCATGAGTAATGAATGTTTTGACAAATTATCGTAATTTATAGTGAAAAGTAGCAATATAATTAAACTATAATAATACCGCGCGACGATTTTATTTAATACGCTTTATTAACTTTTTGATACGTTTAACTCAAACAGGAAATCCTTTCAAAACCCTTGAAGATTATAAACCATATTCTATAAAAAAAACACTTGCTTCTTACATTTGTTTAGTTTTAATAAATTGTTTAAACAATTTGATAGTCTAGTATGAACATCATGACGCTATGTTTCGTGACCTGTCCACGCCATTTTCGCAGTTTTTGTAAACATCCCTGAGGTTTGCAACTTTTATCCCACTGATCATTTTTTTTAACTTATTAGATGATTCACTTCTATCACCAATTGACAGACGTATACCATATTAATGTCATTTGTTTTTCTCGGGACTAAATTCTGCTGGGCTTTTTAGTTATGCGTCTCCAAAGACGCGCCGGTATGAGTTGTATCATCTCGTCGATCTCGGGAAGTTCTTGATTTTTTACGATGGAGATGCTCTTTCCTAGAATAAATTGCAATTTTGCTATATAGAATTAATAGATAAACACATACCTTCAGTCCTTTCATCGCAACGTCTCCACTTTTACCCTTTAACACCACGAAACAATTTCGCGCGATGAAACCATTTAAAGTTCCCGGGATAAATTTCTCGTGACGTCACGATGGCCAAGATCATCCGCCGCGCGATCCCTATAGGAGCGATTGGCGAGTTCATCACCCCCCCCTGATCACAATATTGATGTGCAAATCAGTTTCCTCCTAGGCTTCCTGGGCTTCCTAGGCTCCCAAAGTAGTTAGAAAGTGTGAAAGTAAACATTGGTTTTCCTGTGGTGCGGACGGACGGCGGGCGGTCGGTGTACGGTCACGTGATTACCAAATTTTCTGGGATGGGTAGGTTACCTTAGCTATGGAGCTTCGCCCACGCGCGCGCTTCGCGCGCGCGTGGGAGCTCCGCTATTATAACCTCATTCGTTCTATTATGGAAATAATGCGTTGTGTAAAATTCATAAGGTGTCCAATCTGGCTTCACTCGATGTTATCTAACGCTAACCATCTCGCAACGGTATCATGTAATGCACCTATCAATGTTAAGCCCCAGGGTGGGGGGGGGGGGGGGGGCGGGCAGACCCAGGGGAATTTGACATTTTAATGGCAGCCAGAGTCAAATTCCCCACCCCCAGGCACCTACTAAATGTCAATTTCCCGCCTCTGGGGTAACTTTTTCTAACAGAGTTAGGACTTAATAATTGACAGGTTGGAAAGGATATGTCTTTTACAACCTCACATAGAAACAGAAACAGAAGGAGCGAGGACTCTTCTATTTATAAACATTCAATCATACAATGAAAGAAGTGATGGTTCATATGTACCGAAAAATAAAACAGATTTCCTCACCATTCTTTCGCTCATGTTGTCTTGTTACTTTCAAGAAAAGCAGAGGTCATTCACCTCTGGTGACTTCTGGGTATTGCCAATATGGCAGGTCACTCATTTCCAGTTTCTCTCGGTCTTCCAAGATGGCGGCCATGTCAAATTCCCGACCCTGGGGAAGGCACGCTCAGTCAATTTCCCGTGGGTAGCCCGCCCCCCCCCCCCCCCCCCCCAACCTGGGGCTTAACATTGATAGGTGCATGAACACGAAACGACCACCCGTTTCGGTGTGAAATCGGTCTGCCGGTAGACTGGAACGGGTAGCGCATGCGTTATGTTCGCGATTTTGAATCATACGTACATTTTATCAACATGAAGTGTACCTTCAAATAACGAGATGTGAAATAACCCAGTCATCATGTAAACGTGATACGAAATCAACAAGTCATGTCGGTATGAAACTCGCGCCGGTGCGAGTTTTCTCATGTAAACACCCCCTAAGAAAACCCGCAAGAAACCCGCCTATCAGGAGCGCTCACATATGTCCTTGCGACTCTGCGGGATATTAGAACAAGTTTTTGTGCACTGATTTGCAGTAACATACGGCAGACGGCAGATAGCGGATGGCGGATGGCAACGGGCGAAAAATAAAATAATAAATAAATAAATAATAAGTAAGTAAAAATAAGTAAAATGTAATATATGGTGAATAAGATAGAGAAATTAAAAAGATGCATGAATGAACAAATGAAAATTTAAAAAAAAAACTGCAGAAATCCCAGCGGGGAAAACAGTCAGGAAAGGCAAACATGTGCTAGCTCAGGTGACTATCTGCAAAGAAAAATGTGCTATCTGTTTGCGAAGTAGCCCACGTTCAACATCCCTTTTCATTTATTCCAGTTTCCTTTTTTCCCTATTCCATCTTAACAGAGCTATGATGCACTTTTCACCCGGCCCGCAGACTCCCAGGTCTTTGCTTTTGTTAGCTCCCCAGGTTTAGTATATTTGTGCATACAGGAAATTTGAGTCTAGTCAACTAATCAGCTGGTAACCCCGGCACGGATTAACTTCTGAGAGACGCACGCGAGTTTACTGAGGAAGTGTTTGCGAGACATGTATTTTTATTCTTCCAAGGAACTGACAATAGATGTGATAGGTTATTGGGGCCCCAATAACCTATCACATCTCGTATCAGTTGTTTTTTTTGAAAAGGTGAATTATCAAGAAATAGATATACTAATAGTAACTGTCAGTGCCGACGGACGGAGAGCTTGTCAATGATAAGCCGCAACTCACCCTACCGCCTGACCCACACGGTTTTATGACAATAACAGCGACTGAAATTTTAACTTTTATTGCCAGGTGATCTGTGACGTCATTGCGGGGGCCTGGGGAAAGAAATTTTAATGCCGTATCCCATAAACCAAAGCTGACGGGAACAGATTGAATTGGTGCGCGCGTTGGTTTATGGAATACGGCATTAAAATTTCTTCCCCAGGCCCCCGCAATGACGTCACAGATCACCTGGTTGTGTTTCTGTTAGGCCCGTTTCAAACGTCGTGCTACTGCCGTGCCGAACTCAATTGATCGAATTAAATTCGACTTTAGCACGGCACTAGCACGACGTTTGAAACCAAGTCGTGCTACTGCCGTGTAGCACGGCAAGCTTTGCCGTGCTACACGGCAGTAGCTCGACTTGGTTTCAAACGCCGTGCTATCGCCGTGCCGAACTCAATTCATAAATTACAAATGCATTAGAATACATTTAAAAGTTTGCTGAGCCGTTTCTTTATTATTGTGTTTTGTTTTCGGCAACAGCCGTTCTATTCGACTGAATAAAATCCGACGTCTGAAACCAAGTGGTGCTAGGGTCGTGCTGCAGTCGAGCTACAGTCGAGCCAGCTTAGCACGGCAGTAGCACGACGTTTGAAACAGGCCTTATACGTACAGTGCAAATTGGTTCTACCGAATCACATGAACTTGAAAAGCTGTACTGAGAAACTTAAGTTGTTTTCAAAACATATTAACTGGGCATGCAGCAATAAGGGACTGGTTGTTTAGCCATGATGCACGCAGCACTGCAAGGAAAAAAATGCTCGGTGGACTTTTCCTAGCTGATTTTAGCTGTTGTGTTACAGTCAAATATGGGGCGCCGATTGGGACATTATTGTATAATACAATAATATATTTTAAACTTTCAATTTATGCTAAACTATTGGTGTTATGGAGTGTCCTCCAACATGAACTTTATACGGAACTCAAGAGTTATGGGCAACTTTACATGTACGGATATCGTAGTAATTTTTTAGTTTGTCCTAAACTTGTTCTTTTGTGGAGCGTTTCGACTCGAATTTATGCCAAACTCAAAATTCATGCCAAACTCAAATTCTATGGTCAACTCAAAATTTATGCTCAACTTCATATTTATGGCATGATGCATTGCGTGCAAAGAACCTACACGGGAGGGACTGGTACGGGTGGCCATGTTCTTTGATATAAAAAGCTAGTTTAAAAAACACGCGTCTTAAGCAATATTTTAAAAGTATTAAAATTTTCCTAAAAAGCACAAAAAATTACCTGATAAAAAAATTACCAAATATCTATTGGACCCAATAAAAAATGTCTTAAGCAATATTCTAAAAGTTATAAAATTTTCCACATTACAAAGAAAGGAGAGAGAAACTCCCCAAAAGTGTCACAAATTGAAAATTAATATATGTCTGTCAAAAATGCCTAACATTACCTAAATTTAAGCACTTTTGTCACGTATTTTCCACCCTAAAGAATTTTTATTTCAACCAAAAAATATATAGGAATAAAAGTTAAAGCAATTAGTTTCCCTGAATGAGCTCCAGAGAAAAGGATACTCTCCAGCTAAGCTACATCAAATTTGTGAAAAATCTTTCCAACAAAATTATTATTATTAACTTCTGTCATTTTTTAACTATTCCAGTAATTAAACTCAGCGTTATACGTAGAAAATAAACTAATAAAACTAAATCACCTTCCACTACTATTACACCATCGACTTATTTGTTCAAGAAAAAGCTGTAATACCAAGAGATCAAAGTACTTTGATTTCGATTAATTTATAAGGTATTTAAAAACCTTATCAATTTAAAATTTAATACAAATTTTACACTTTAATAATATAATATTTAAAAAGTGCACTTTAGCATGTGGATATGACTAAATGCGCTCCTAACTAATACTTGAATAACAGAGATTTTAAATAAATAAAATTTGATAATCCTAAAAAATAAGATAGCAATATATTTTCTAAGTAAACATAAGTACACTAAAATTGCAATGTTAATATGTTAAAGGCTAAATTGTAAAAAATACGTTTTCAATAACGATTCGGTACCCCTTTCAGAATTAGGTAATTTATACTAATGCTATATCATGTAAGGTTTTGTCAGATTTGATGGCGATCAGAAAAAGATCATCGGTTGTGAAATCATAAGCCAAATGAGCCATTTATGACATGACGGACATGCAAAAAACTACTTGAAATTGTTCGACATATCTTTGCACTAGGTAAGTACACTGTAGTAACAGTAAACTGAGTAATCTCGCCTCAGAACACTTACTCCCTTGGCTGACTGTATAGAGGATGACGACATATTGGGCAGGTACGACTAGAAAGAAAAAAACAAAACAAAACACAGAGGAAATGGCATTTAGGTATAATTTTCCCCTGGTACTTATTACCAACATGGTACAAGAAGGGTGTACAGGGTTCGTACAGATTTTTGGATCCAAGATTCAAGACTTTTTCCAAAACAATACGTTATTTTTCCAGACTCAAGGTTAACAAATAGGTGGTCAATAGAGAAACACAGGAACCAAGCTTTTTTCATGATGCACTGCAAATGTACGGTAACCACGGTGTAATGCGGACATAGAGAATTATGAAACTAATTCTAATTCTGTGATTAAATGCTTGGCTATGGGCGAGATTGAATGGTATTTGACCACGAGGAAAAAATTCAGACTTCTTACTATTTTTCCAGACTTTTTCTCTATTTTCAAGACTCTTTCCTGGTCTGAAAAATTGCTGGGCAAATTTCAAGACTTCTTCAAGAATTCAAGACTGTATGAACCGTGGTGTACTTTCAAATCACTTCCCCCTTCCCCCTGGCAGAAAGAGATATGGCGTCTCTGGGAACCTGTCAACAACACGGCGGCAACTGCCATAACTCACTTCACCTCCCTTCGAACTAGAAGCGGCTGGGGACATTTGACTAAACCGCAAAGGGATAGCAGCTCAAACGCTTCAAGATACATATAGGATTATCTGCCACTTAAATTACTATCTGTAACAAAAAGGGAGTACGTGAGTAAACGTCATAACTTACATGCCGTTTTGTATCATAGCGATGGCACATTCTCTGTGGACTTTGTGTGAGCATGGTAATATCTGGCAACCACTAAATGCATCCTTTCAGTAAAAAAAACAAAACAATGTTTAATGAACTTCATTTTAACAAGTCAAACAAACATTAAAATAACTGTTATCCCACAATTAGCCCGAGAAAACAGCCAACATTTCGCGACGTCTAAGAAACGAGCGCAGAAATTCCATACTGATGAAGTGACACTATCTAGATCTGAGTAGTACTTCTGATCGATTGGTTGAAGCAAAATCTCAACACGACAGAACCAATCAGGTGCGACATGAGTATGGAATTTCTGCGCTTGTTCCCGAGACGTTATTTGGCGGAGAAACCAGTGGTAGCGTCGCAAAATGTCGGCTGTTTTCGTAGGCTCATAAGTAATAAGGAAAACCTTACGTTCTTGTTAGAAAGGGGTTGCAATGAACCCTTCCCCCTAAAAACAACAACAAAAGAAACCAAAAAGGTAGGAATGAATTTTTAACTCACCTCCAAGCAAATACAGCATTCATCATGACCTGAATCAGGTCGACATTTGTGATTTCCCTCGAGTCGTTTGTCTAAACATACATTACATACTTCACAATGGAATGATTTGTCCTGATGAATCCTTGATCGAAACAAAATGAGAAAAATTGGTTAAGTCGTGCGGTTCTGTAATTTCTTATTTCATTTATGCCTTAGAAAAATATGCTCTCTTCAAGAAAAGAAAACTTGAAAAAACTGCTGCCGGAAATTAACATTGTTATCGGCAACATTTGCTTGATTTCTTATCATTTTTCATTCAGGAAGATCATAACACATATTTTTCAAATTTATTTGTGAAAAATGCTGTTCCAAAACATCGTAAATTCTATTATATAGTGAGGCGTGGGAAAATTTTCGTGTCCTGGAAAAGCAAGAGTTGGGATTCTTTGTTATTCTACTCCTTTAATGTGGCTGTGTTCTCCGCGTACTTACTGCATGTCTAATAACAGCTTCCGTTTTGGAGGAATGACCCGTTTGACTGTATACGTCCGCCCACTTTGACGGATTTTGAAGTATCTACGCAGAGGATTTCAGGTACTCAATTAATTCAATAAATCGTCTCGCAGTGATACTGATGTTGGTTAGAAAACCATCTATTAGATGAATTAGAACTCAATCGATACACACAATTTGTCCTTGTGGGGTTGAAACTCATATAATGGAGGTAGAATATCAAATTTCGGCGTCTCCTTCGTGTATATAACTGGGTTTGTCGCCCCCTGAAAGATTTCAATATTTTGAAGGTGCGAAAATTCGTTCTCAATTACTAATTATCATAATTTTGGAAGGAAAAAAGTAATGTTTAACCTACCGGCAAATTCCACATTTATCGCAGTGGTACGGATTCTTGTCAATACTAGTAAAATGCTTGCAGATGGCACAGAAATAAGCAGACATTTTCCCTCCACATTTACGACAATGAGCACTGTCTTCGCCAATCTGTGAAAATAGAATTGCAGAGCGTTTCACTTAAACTAGATTCATTCTATGGATTACTTAGGGCCAAGAAATAAGACTAAACAAACGCAAATGAGACTCGGGAAATGTAACTCGCAAGTATTGCTTTTAGTTTTGCATATGTACAGTCAAACCACGCCTTATGGACACCTGGTTAATACGGACAGGGGAAAGAAAACCCTTTTCAGTCTCCAACCAGCTGGACACGGATACCTCGTTAATACGGACACTTTCTATGGCTCCCTCTGTGTGCGTTTTAACGGGTTTTGACTGTACTTAAGTGGTGGTGAACTCCTTAATTCGAGTACCTTCGTCGAAACAAGCTTAAGGTCGCCAACTCAATGAGGTCCTCGCCGTAAGGAATGTTCTCTCTGGGAAGTAAGTGAGTGTTTTTAAAAGTATTATGGGATCTTTAATTAAAAAAGAAATAAGCTATTGTCAACACACAGCACAAGTCACAAAAAAGTTAAGAACGGAGTAAATAACATTGAAAATTTGCTTCTTCGGTTTTCTGTGTATGCATTGTTAACTTGGCTGTCCTGTAGAAAGTGTTGACACTGTTGTTCGGGCAAATTACATTCGTATTTTCTCCAATCAACTGGAGTAACAATATAATGAGAATTTGGAAAATTAAGAATGAGTCTTTGCCAAAATAAGGTACTGCCTCATGACTTCTGATTGACAAACAGGCCCCAGACTTTTCCAGATAACTCTTAATTTTACAGTTAGTCTTGAATTGCTATGTCCAAAAAAACATTACCTCCTGTTCTTCCTGACAGTGAGAGCATTTCAGATGAGTGGCATGACAAGCCTTAGCCTCTTCATTCTCACAAGCTTTCGAGATGTTGTGACAGCGATGGCATGGATAGAATTGAGTGCAACAAGGGAAGCGTACTTTGCAATGCCGCTGATAATGTTCACATAACCACTGTGATCGAGCAGTGATCGCTTCTTGTTGTTGTGGCCAGTTTTCAGCTTCTCGCAGCTCTCTTTCTTCCCCCTCTCTCTTTTCTTTGGCTCTCTGTTCTCTGATCAACTGTTCTTTTCTTTCTATCTCCCTTCCAAACTGTTCACGTTCCTCCCTCTCTCGCAGGAATCTTTCAACAAGAGCGGAAGCTTCTGCAACACGCCGTTCCAGAGCAAGCATTGAGCTGTCTGAGGACTCGACTGAATCTGTACCAAAGTCTCTGTTGTTCAACATAGAACTTCTGTAGCTGTCTGCATCACCATAACGGGGTTCAAGAATAGATGTATCGTGAGTAGATCCCTGTGCCAAACAAGCATCTTCAAACGCTGTCATGCATCCACTGGGACGGACCATTGACACCCTACCAGGTATTGACCAGTGCTGCTGTGTTGTGTTCGTGGGTTCCGAATTAAAAGCTGAACACGAATCTGGCAAAACAGACGGATCCTGCACTTCTTCATGGTGATTGTTTCTTGCGAGCACATGGTTATTTTCGACAAAACCACTTTGAAAAGTATGGCTGTTTACTGTACTAGTAGTACTTCTGGATGAATAGTTCCTGAATCTTGAAAGGTTACCCTCTCCCAAGGGGCTGTGGAAAGGTCCATCTGGTGCATCTGATGTGTTATTGTAAAGATGTTCATGGGAATAATCACCCTCTATGCAGTTTCTGTCGGACTCCTCTCTGAATACAGACGAGAATGGATTCTCTTTTCTTTTGTGTGGATCAGTCTTAGCTGGAAATGACAAACCTCCACAGTATGTCGTAACTCGGTTTGGTTCAGGTGCATAATCATCAACATAGGAAGTGCCGTGCGAATTCTCGCTGAAAACGGGACTTGGTGTACCAGTACTTTGATAAAGACTGTCTTTAAGGGCCTTGTCTTGGGTGTGTCTTGCTAGGAAATTAGCAGCCAAGCCATCTGTTGCAGAGACGAGAGGCTCTCTTGGTCTTTCTGTCACCAACGAATGTTGAGGTTGTTTAGGTCTAGCGCCAAGACGCTCCCAGTTTGTTTCACTGGACGACGGTCTATTAGCTGCGCTTACAGCATCACCAACTGAATCAACAGCTCTTTCGACCCTTTCTTCTCCATTGGCAGCATGTGGTCCTGGCATTTCAACATTTTTGTGTTTCCAATCTACGCCCGTACCTACTGTAGGCTTAGGATTTTCCTCAAAGCAAGTTAGGTTGTGGCTATTGTCACATGAGATCTTGCTGTTCTGGAAAACGGAATCAAAAGAGAGTGATATCAACATTGTAAGCTATTTTATTAATCACCTTAGGTTTGTAAAAGGTGCTGATAATAGCTAACTGGCTGTTTGAACTTACAGCTACGCTTTGACTGGAATTTGATGAGACGCTAGCATCAAAAGACGTGGATGTCCAAGGGTAATCGTTGGCATTAACAGCGCCCTGAGACGATGGGAGATGATAATCTGCGTTCATACTCGATTCAGGGAGGACATCGTCCGTTTTTTCTGACCTTTGGTTGTAAGGTAGTAATGAACACTGTTTGTGTTGTTGATCTGCTCTCTCTTCACTTAATGTTGCATCGTTTTCTTGAAAGAGTTCAGCATTGCTTGAAGAGGGAAGTGAAGTCCCATAAAACATAAGCCTATTCCGGTCCTGTTTGTTTAGCTGCTCGTCTACTTGTTTGTCTTGTAAAGCAACAGAATCATCAGGAGCTGAACCTGGAGCTTGCTCCTGTGGTTCAGTTTTTCGTCCTGACAAGTTCTTTATTTGGGAATGCTTCGATGCTTTGAGAGAAATAAACACATAAGCTTACGTTGCTACTTCTAGAAATGGAAGGCATTTTGTTCACATCGAAACTTACTAAAAAATTCATTTCAATCAATCCAGCTTTGAGTCAACTCTAGCATAGAGGACACTTTTCTTATGGGTACTGCTTGTATTGGTAGCACGTAGAATACGGTACCGGAAGCTATATCACAAATAACGATGATAAAACGATGAAAATATAACATAATAGAGGTCGAAGAGTATTAAAAAAACAATACCCTAAATCCCTATTTTGTGTCTCCTTTCAGATCAAGCAGTAGATATTGTTCTGTCCACTGTAACGTATGAGCTGCGTCAGCTAGTAAACATACTATATTGAAGCTTATACTGTGCTTCAAAAGTTCATCTTAAAATGTTTTATTTTTTGAAACAAAAACTAATAGCGAAGGCTACAACAATTTCCTGGAACCTCATCATCAACTCCAATTTGTGATACAAGATCAAAACGATTAATTCCTTCCAGCAGCTTCCCAACGTTAAATAAAGTTAATCAAAATTATATTTAACACAGCCAACGAAAAGGAGCGCCGTCGCGAGCTGTCGGTCAGCGGCCTTTATAACATCAGCTTCATGGAATTACTTGGAAAGGATGATTAGCTGCTTACCTTCATTCATAACAGACACAATAGAGTCTGGTGGATTATTGAATGAACATGATCCATCATAATCTGTTGTGGCTCCTCCTGACACAAGATGGCCCAGTAATTCATTTCTTCTGTTTGACACTGCTGACAAACGCTTTTCTTTCTCTTCAAAGAACAGGTATTTTCCAAGATCAGCTTGGAGCTTATGGTTTTCTTCTTCAAAGAGCTCGAGTTTCCCCTCTAGAAACTTCATCTTTTCTTGCAATTTGTGGCAGGTTTTCTGAGAAGCTGCCAACTCATTTTCCAAGTTTGCTAATACAGGCCCAAACCAATCCTCAGTCTGGGTTCCAGTGTCAGTCTTCTTCGAACTTGTCAAAGGTGATAGCCCTAGAACACTTTGACGACATTCATCGGAATAGTCCTGTACCTTGTTTTGGTGCACAAAAAAATCTTCATCCCATGCATCACACTGGACTTCGCAGTGATTCCCAAGACTTGACTCAGAATCGCTTGCATCATTATCCTGAGGATTACAGATGGGATCGACAGCCACATTAAATTTTTCTTTTTCACTGCCTCCAGGGATGGATGAATGCAATGAATACAAATACCCTCTTTGGTCTTCCTGGTTCTTAACAAAGCCAAATAAAGATTCGCTTGTAGTTAAACCCTCTTCACGATTTGGCGGGTAGCATGCATCAGATGAAGGCCTTTCTGGTAACTTTGCATAAAGACATGCGATTTGGCTAGAAGATGGGCACCATCGAGGACACAGGGGTACGTCTACATCTGTTTGAAACTCTTCGAAGAGATTACTAACAATGTGGACTTCTTCATCTTCTTCGTTCTTTTGAAAAAAAAAAACAAAGTTAAATTTGGTCATTGATTAGTTGAATGTAATTCAGTTCAGTTCAGTTCAGTTTATTTAGCCAAAATAAATTACAATACAAGGATACATATAAGAATTGCAAGTTGGCAAGGGAGCCCAGAAGAAACCAGACGGCTTATGAAGCCTGGGCTCCCCAGTCACAAAGAAATAAGTAAAGTGAAAATTGGCGGACAGTAATGGATTAAAATACATGTAGTAACGAAAAACTTAACAAAGACTAATTTAAGTTAAGAATTCAGAACAGGAAAGAAGAAAGTTTTAAACTCTGGATTAGAACAGTCAATTAAACGGGAAATGCGATAATTTGTATCTGCTTAACTTTTTTCCTGAATTTTTTATCTTCAGAGGTCCAGGTCATGACGATACTTGCCCGGTAATAGAGAGCTTAAGACTTGAGGACAAGGACGAGTACGAGTACGGGATTTAACTGTACGTTTTTTCCCCCGTATTCTCGAAAAATATTCACCCCGGAAAACTTCATTGTACTATTTTTCATCTAAAAAATTAGTGAGGTTATCTTTATTGGAGAAGGTTAAGCCTTTTCCCGGTCGCAATATGATTAAACTTCTAAACTTTGATAAATTGTAGTAGAATGATGACTACTATCACGTCTTCTCGCCAAAAAGACGCTGGTTCACGCGCACGAGCACCACTTAGTTTTGAGAAAGTCTCGTATATCGTAGTCGTCCTCGTCTCGGAATCTAAAGGCATCTAATAAAACGGCTTTAAACTGCTGTACTCTGTGAATATTATAATGAGATGAGCCTATGCACGATCGACCATCCATAAACAAACTGTTACACAGTATTAGCTAAGTTACGGTTAACCCCAATATAGAGAGAAATTTGAGGTAATTCGAAAGAATTTGAAGAATGAAGAATTTTATTTCCTAAACGAGCGGCGATTTTACATGAGTAGTATAATAGATAAAAAGCAACGCTATTAAAACATGACGTTTCAGCGATGACATGTCAGCATTATCAAATGCAAATGAAACAGACTATGAACCAATATATATAGTGGGGGGGACAGGGGGGTCACAATCTCCCGCCTTCCGTACCCCGTTCTCCCGCCTCCCGTACCTTTTTGTCCCTTTGTCTCCCGACTCCCGCCCTTTATTGTGTTTCTCCCGTTATCGTGTAAATGACGCTGTTTGACTCCCTATTCAGATTCTATTAGGAGTGCTTTGGTCTTGTTTAAAATAAAAAATTTGTTGTAAAAAATTGTGTTGTAATTCGAACACTCAGACGAACGTCAACTCTGGCCCTGTTACGACAGCGACTTTACCGTACATCAGAGGCACCTATATTATTACAATATACGTGTTGCACAAAAACCCATAACCACCTTACGACGTCTGCTTTCTAAGGTCAAGGACAAAGACAAACCGGAGGACAAACAGGGAGCAGTATACAAGATCAAATGCTGCGACTGCCGGGTTTCTTACATTGGTGAAACCGGCAGAAACCTTAGCACGCGACTGACCGAACACAAAAAAGTGACGAGGAATGGTGACGTCAACAATCACATTGCTGAGCATCATTTACAGACGAAACATCAAATTGACTGGTACTCAGACTACTATCAACGTCTTACTTTAGAAAGCTGGTTTACTAACTTAGAACAAACGCCACTGAATCGTAGCCAACAGTTACCAGCACCGTACAAACAACTTATTGACGAGATCAAGCAGAACTAACTGCGAGAGAACGACTGGAAAACTGACATTTTGACTAACAACAGACGACTGTTTAACTGTGACAATAGACGGATCGAAACGCACCAATTATATCCTCGGAGACCCAGGGGCAGATAGTAGGGGCGAGGGAAAGTCTAAATGGGCGGAAAATAACGGCACGAAGAAAAGTAAAGAACGGCGAGAAGAGCCCCTGGGGACAATGTCTTACCAGACCAGTTCCAAACGGTCGCCGCCGTTCTGGCTTCTGATTGGTGCCAGAAAACACATTGTCCCCAGGGGCTCTTCTCGCCGTTCTTTACTTTTCTTCGTGCCATTATTTTCCGCCCGCTTAGACTTTCCCTCGCCCCTACTATCTGCCCATGGGTCTCCGAGGATGCACCAATTACTGATTACGAGTCTTCATAGCCATTAACATCGTGACGTAATTGACCAATCAGATCAATAACCAGAGTATAATACCATCAACTGACGTGATACAACTCACTTTGACTCTGAAGATGACTACCGCACAGGTTGTCGTAGCCTGCGCGCAGACGATAACTAAACTCTGATTAGTACCGTCTGCGAAGCAGCGCAGAGATCCTTGTTCTGGACCCCCAACGGACTCAACGAATTACCGGAAGTGCGTTTCGAATTTCCTTTCAACCTGATTGGCGATCACGACAAACAAAACAAAGGCCTTTTTTAACTGGCCAATCGTGGCGCGTACTCAAATCTGGGTACACAGCTGGATGTCCAGAACAAGGATTTTGGCGCTGTTTCGCAGACGGAGTTAACCAGAGTTTAACTTCGTCTGCGCGCAGTCTAAGGTTGTCGAAACGTCAGTCACTGTCAACAACAATAGTCCTATTCAGGACTACGTTCACCCGGACGATCAAACTCAACCTACTTTTGAAATCGAACCACTCCGCACTTTCAAGCGCAATCAAATAATTGAAGCGCAATTCCTTCACACAAGTTTACACCACGCGGTAAAATCTTCACTGACAGTGTTTTGTGAGCTACAGTCGTAAGGAGCGAGCTCCAAGGAAGGTCTTCCATGGAAGGATTTTTCCCCACCAAACCGAAAAATACTAAGACCGATCAAAATGGTCTTTAACGACATTTGACCTGACTCGCTTTGTCGTTCTTACGGAGAATTTCGACGGCTAGCGAGACAGACGAGACACTGACACAACTGACACAGTCGACAAACGTGTACATATATCATGCTATCTCATTCATGTCCTATGATGTAAGCGACTTGGAAAGGTTCCCAATTTCACAGGAAGAAATGCCGTTTTTTTTTTTATCCCGAGCACGAATTTTCGTTTTTTGACTTTTCGCGTGTATAAAATTTTGCTTTAAGCCTCGAAAAACGTTAAATGGAAGTCAAGAAACGTTGTTGGGTTCGTTTCTTAGACTGGAAGTAAGCAGTAACAAAAAAAAAGCTTGACTTTTTGAATTTCTCTCCCGCTTCCCGCCATCGTAGAGATCCCGCCTCCCGCCCTTTCTTCTCCCGCCTCCCGTACCCCTCCCGCCCCCTGTTCTCCCGGGCTCCCGCCCCCCTGTCCCCCCCCACTATATATATAGGAAACGAAGGTGTGAAACACAACATTAAATTTGAAGAACAAAAGAATGAAATAAGTAAGGGAAAAGTTTTGCTGTAATGGAGTCGGCTCATAAATGAGGGAACTTTTCTCGGAATTTCTGAACATTAGTCTGTTTCATTTGCATTTGAAATGGTGACATGTCGTCGCCAAAATGCCATGTTTTAATAGCGTTGTTTTTTATCTTTAAATGTTTTACAAAATCCTTCGTTATCAGTAGTATAGCAGACACCGAATTATCCGTCATTTGGACATGAGTCTCCTAAAGGATAACAGAGTCGATGGCGCCTCAATAAATGCAATCACGTTACCTCATCGGAGGAATAAATAACCACTGATGGCGTCAGAGCTAGGGGTCATGAGTATGGTTCAGACACTTAGGCTTATTTAATACAGTATGGTGAAGGTAAGCTTGCTCTCCTAAAGAGGTTTTCAGATGTGATCGGCTTTATATTAAGGTGGCTGAACACAGTTTTGGCAGTTTGTGAGTATATGTCATTTGCCAAATTATAGCAAGAGAAGGGTCGCAGCTCACAAGCTGAAACTTGGCATATGAAAAATATACTGATGAAAGATTTTGATTGACAGGTAAAATTTGACATTTTCGTAGTTTCCATGGCAACATGAACGATTGAATACAACCTTAAAATTTCACTTTTGCTCAGTTTACAGAAAATTCACTCATTAGATTTTCCTATAAACTTGCACATAGCTTACTATAACTAATCATAACCATTTGAAACTTATTTGACCAAATTTTAACAGAGGGGTTTTTAGATAATCAATAATATAATTGTACTGTAATTGTTAAATGTGTCACAAAAATCGTCTGTTTAACTTCCATTTTAAAGTTCTCATTATCTAAAATACGATAAAAGTAAATTTTCTTCCAAATATCACAAAATTTTAATGAGTAGATTTTGAGAAATCGTCTTCTTTTTACCATTGCTTTTTCGCCGCCATGTTTGTTTGTCTGAGTTAAAACGCTCGCCGTCACGCGAGTTACCGCTGACTGCCCGCAAAACTGTGTTCAGCCACCTTAATTAGCAAAACAAACTCGACCAGTTTGTCAAAGGAGCAAGAACACCAAAATTACTGTGTACCAGTAATAATTCATTCAAACACTTTCACAGATCACCACTGCAAGTGAATAACAGGGAGCTTTAGCAAGGAGCTTTAGCATCGACGACGGCAACTGCAGCGAAAACGTCACTTTTAAAATGAATTCCCGTTTTTTCAATCGTTGTCGCTTTTATTCCAATTTGCTGAAAATTGCAAGTGTAGGCGAATTTCCCTGGAGTTGATTTCTTGAGAACCGCACTCAAGTTTAGAAAGAGAAAAAGAGATTCGTCGTCGCTTGTTTACGTCCTCCATAAAACCATAAAACTTGCAATTAGGCATTTTCACGTCGTAGTCGTGCAAGGACGGTAAAGAAATGTACAAAAAAGAGTGATGCACGTGCAAAGTTTTTGTTTTGCGTAATAAACCCATTGCTTTTCTGACGTCCTATTTGCCGTCGCCATCGTCGTTGCTAAAGCTCCCTATTACCGTATACACAGGGTTGTCGTTCAGCAGGATCATAGGGATTAGAGGCGATGACCCCAAGAATACTAAAACATACTTCAGCTGGAGCCCCCAAATAGCTGACCCTTCACTGCTCAGACGTCGACGTAACTGAGTGTTCAGTCTAGTCAAATTCCAGCAAAACGATTTACCTAGAATCTGTTCCTAGTCAGAACATTATGTGTCAGCAATTGATTAATTTCTAAAACAAAAAAGGCTAATGATGTTGTTTCCATATGTGATTTTTTTTCTCGTGCCTAACTGGAGATTTGGAAACAAAAAGCCTTCATAAACACTTAGTAGTATCAAGAGAGAATGAGCTAAGAGAGCGAATCCCCCATACATGACCCTCTTCCCATGAAAATTTTTTTCAATCTATTTTTGGTTCTGTGTCATACTGCGTGATTATTTTAAGGACGCCACCTTATTGGTCGGTTAGAGTGGCGTCATGGAAACAACAGACAAAAATAACCTACGCAGCACGCGCGCGAACTTTAAATAGATTGAAAAAAATTATCATGGGGCACAGGGATTCGCTCTCTTAGCTCATTCTCTCTTGGTAGTATTTAGGTGAGGAAGGATTCAAAAATTACCTCGTTTTGCAGTACGTCCTCAGTTGATAATATCCTTAAGTCTGAACCTTGTATTCTGCTTCTTGGAAGAAGAATTGAATCGGACGTTCCCAGAGACAATTGTGAGTTGAATTGGTCACTGTGTGCTACCAAGGTACAGAAACTCATTCTTGAAGATTCTGCGAAACCATTACCACTGCTAACAACTTTACAATGACGCCATAAAGACTGTTCATTTACTTTGAATCTGAAGGTTCCAATTGCGTTATCTGGAATATTTCCTTTTGAAAAATAAACGCCGTTTAAGTCTGTGTCTTTTAGGCCACAGCATTTTAAAATATAGGCGATATTTCCAGTGACAACAGATACAGGGGAATTTATGGAATTTTCTGTAAAGAAGGAAGTTGTTTTCTGTAAAGGAGGATTACCGTTAAAAACGCGTCCAGGAGGTTTTACGGATCTCACAGAGCACGTCCAGAAGAACACGTTATCACTGTTGTAAATGACGTCTTTTATTTCTTGAAATCTATCAGAAATACTCAAACACAAAATGGAAAGTGATTTCCTTGAAGGTAAAGGCAAGAACAGCCCAGAATTGAGGCCTTCAGGTGATTTACCACTTAACGGTTCGTATGTTTCCACCGGACTACAATGTAAAGATTTCTTTAAGAGTATATGTCCGTCAAACATAGGTATCCCGTGGAAACCATAATACAGTGAGTCAGCCAAAAAAATATACCAAAACTCGACGTCAGGATTACTTAGCCCAGGAATAAGAAGGATTGCAACGCTTTTCTTTATTTTGGAAAAAGAATTAAGTTCTTGACACCAATCTGAAGGGTGGAAAGTACCATTTCGAAACATCCTAATCATCCCGAAACGCTGCGTACCGCTTTCTTCTGATATGGTAACGCCAGGCAATAATTTTCTTGCAGATCCTGTGTGAGAATACAAAGGACAAGCCCACAATATCGGCAAAATGAACAGAATTAGGAAAATTTAAGCTTCAGTTAATTGATTTGCTAGATGAATCACTCCTTCAATGCACTGCATAAAGGTTGAAGGTTAAAGGTGACGTAAATTACGTAAAGGGTATGAATATTTTTCTGGCGAGGAAGCTCAAATGGAAACCATGGGGGCTTTTTACTATGAGCTTCCTTCCTAACTTAAGACTATAAATACCATAAATAAGCAGCGAAATCATGTTGAAATATAAGTTAAGGATAAAAAGCAAGCAAAACAAAACACACTACGCGGACAGACAGTAGCAAAAAACATATCATATATTTTACAAATAGGAATCAGCTTAGGAGAAATGCTTTCCGAATCTAGATTTAAAAGAGAGATAGTAACAGCACCTATCATATTGCGATGGATTTTATCAACTAAAATATTTAGACCCTGAAATCTTTTACCAAAAAGTCTTTATGGCATGCATATTATTATTTATTTAAGTTAGAGAAAGTCAAACAGGGAGTACTTGAGGACCAAAATGACCACTTAAACCGCATCTCACTTTCTTCCACTCTTTCTCAGCGGTACGTGATTTGACGTTAACGTGCTAATCGAGGCCAATATTACCGTAGAAGACCGGCAAGCAGCTTCGATGTATTGCCATGGATGCAATCATCTGTACTGGGACTAGCCTGCGAATACAGTCAGGCGTCTCTTCTCTCGCTCCTCGCCACTAGAGACGTCACTAGCGGCGGGGAGCGAGGAGAGAGGGCTAAACTACGAGGACTCGCAGGCTAGACTTGGGCATAATATTTATCTCAATCATTCAAATCTAAATTTCTAAACCAACTCTAAACCCACATCTTTTAAAGTCAATGCTTAATATGTGAGGCTGTAACTTTAAAATTAGCATAAGTACAACTATTTACCGGAAACTGGAATGCTTATCCCCCGAATACTTTTTCCTACGCGTGAGGGTACGCGAAATATCTCCATGTGCTGACAAATTCTCTGTTGTGTCAAACCGTTGGACTTCCTGTCACCCATAAGCCAAGACATCTGTGTATATATGTTGTCAATAAAAACTGCAAGGCATTTCTTCCATCGAACAATTTTGACTTTGCGTCTAGCACAAATCATTTGCAATCGCTTCTGGCACTCCTCGAGGCATGAAAAATCTGTTAAGAGGAAGAAGAGATCTTACATCTTATTTTTTCAGACCTTCCATTTTGTTGCCCTTTATGCCCGGGGACGCGGGGGCACGGAGGGCGGGGGGGGGGGTACTCCTTACAAAGGCCTATACGGGGAGGTTCCGAAAGGGGTGCCTTTTTCAGGCTTCAGGTATATAAAAGGGTTATGGATTTTACTAGTTGAGGTATATGAAAGGGTAGGGAAATCTGTCATTTGGGTACGTAAAAGGACCAAAAAGGGCTAACAGATGCCTTTTGTGGCTGTGATATGCGAGAAAAAAACTTTATGGTTTAGTGAGCAATGCTTTATTCTTATTAAAAGACAGTGCATTTACAGCAGTTAAAGGGGTGCAGTTTTCTAAACTACATTGTAGGTAACATTCGTCAATAGAAGGTACAAGAAAGGGGTACCTTTTCTGTCAAAAATGGTTAAAAAAAGAACGGTAAGGGGCTGGACCTCAGGGCGGAGCCTATCACTATAAAGTTCTTTTCGGTACTTTCGGAACTCTACTATAATATCACTTTTGTTAGAATTCATGATATAAGCATCAGATTAGTACCTGATAAATTTTCCATTGGATCAATGTTCGGGTGAACTGTAAATAAAAAGATGATGTAATATTTGCTTGAAAATAAACGAGAAAAATCAATTAAAGTGTATGGGGTTAAAGCACCTTTACCGCCGAGTACGTTTTTATGATCACCTTGTCGGTGATGTATTTGGTTTGGTAATTTGATCCCAGAGCATATCAACGTCCGCAATGCTAAAAAACGGGAGAGACCACCACCCTTATCAAAATTAGTTTGGCATATTTTATTGGAGAATTTATTTCGACCTGTATCAAATAAATTTAAACATTGACAGCTTTTGAAGTAAAATAACTATTGTGACGTCACTATAGGAAGTAACATATATGAACATCTAGAAAACTAACCAAAAATCATTTTTAAAAAATTGAATATATCTTTTTTTCTCGAGTTTTCTTCACGTGACAACTGAAGGAAGTAAGGCCATCCGTAACTTAAAGTAAGGCTAATGAGATGTCTGTTAGGTAGAGCACACAAACCTATGTGCCTGGCAAAGAATTCCACAAACCTTAAAAAACAATGATCATATTATGACAGGGGCGTAGCCAGGATTTTTCAAAGGGGGGGTCACAGAGGCTACTCACTAGATCACCATCCGCGGATCGCCGACTATTGTTGGTTTTCACATGACGTCACTAAAATTCAAACTAAAAAACTATCGATCCTACTGAGATTTTACTTTCACGATGCATTAGAGCAGCTGAAAACTAATTTTCATACAAATTTTCGCTTCAAAAGGGTTCTTGGTTTTGTGATAGAGGACGCTTGAATTTCTAAGCTTTTGCGTGACGTGACATTTACATGACGACCAAGAGAGCTGTCATGTAGGTTAAAAAAATGACTTATTTCAGGAAATTTTGCTATCTAAACAGTTCATGTATTAGAAAAAGTATTACTTTAATGTTTATGAGTTTCTCGAAGAATAAATTCACGCTTTTGTAGAAAAACTCGGTAACGGATGTTTCTGTTGGTTTCCGTCCACCATGTTGGAGCTCATCCAGGTGAGCACCAGCATGGAGTCTCCATACAAATCTCTATAAGTTTGGGTAAAACATTTCTTCGGATATCTCGTATGCGAAATATTCCTCTGACCTGAATCTTGGCCAGGGTCTTTGTATGTGTACCTCCTTTCATTTCCCAGATTCTGGACTTAATCTATTGAACGGTTTTGATTTTTATTTTGATCTATTTTGAATGGTGTGACACTACACTGAAAACCAGCAATATATGGTTTATACCGCTGCTTTCCCACGTGTATCAGCAGGCTCAGTCGTATTATCGCGGCATGGGCTTTTCAACAATGGCTTTTACGGCCAAGATATTGTCATGGCGTTTTCGCCACCTGAATATTGTAGGTTGTTAGCTCAAAAGAAGGCCTACCAAGGGGGGGACACGGGCACCCCAGGACCCCCCCCTAGCTACGCCCCTGTATGACATGAAACAAGCAAACAAAAGGGCCTTAACGGTGTTTATAAGTTGTGAGACTACTCTGAACTTAACTTAATTTTGATTGTTTTTTTTTAGCCATAACATTTTAAATTAAAGATTTGTGGGAACGCACATAGTTTCCAGACACTCCGTTCAGAAAACAGTGCTTATACTGCAAATGGACAAAATATGACATAAGTGAAAATACCAGAGACAAGGGATGGAACATGCCTTGAAAGTGAGGCCATTCTTCGCAAACAAATGGGTCACTTGACATGTTAAAGACAAGTGAAGCTGCCATTATATAAGAAAAGATCTTCCAGAAATTATTAGAACCACCTTAAAAGAAAGGAGAAATCCCTAAATTAAACAACAATTCGAACTGCAGCTCGTTTGCTGCGGCAAAAATGTCTGCCAAGATGTACAGTCCGTAACAATGATTAACAATTATTGGATGAGGTTAAGCATGATAACTAGAATTATCAAGGTTGAAGTTTGCGTTGCCTGCCGAAACTGAAGGTTGCGTGAACACAGAAGAAACATTTGATAATTGTCGCTATTCACACGAAAATCTAATTCTATAATTGTTTTAACATGCACACACATCACGTAACGTTGCCAAAACACACTGAACGAACTATTTCTGAACTACACATCAACTTGTTTACAATGTTTTAAGGCCGTTAACAAACTTTTGTCAACATTTTGTTGACTTTTCCTAAAGTTAATTGTAAAAGACGTTGGTTTTGTGAAATACTCGTTGAATGGTCTTTCAGAAGCTATTTACCGCTTGTTCAGTAACGTCGTACTAAAACTGTTATTAGCAAAATGACGTCAGTTCTGCTAGTACAAAAATTTTTGTCTTCAGAGATGATTTCATTTCTACATGAAAAAAACTATCATCGTTAGGAGAGACATAGCAAAACTAATGACAGCTGGAATCAGCCGTACTTCTATTAATAGCCAATCGCGAAAAATTAAAAAACCGATACCGAAAAAAAAAAATTGCCGCGGGTCGCTTGCGAATAATCGTTTATGAGAGGTTCAAACTATGGGGCTTTGACTGGGAAAACGTTGATGTTTTGGATAAAGGTCCACGCTTATGCACTGGACGAAAAAATGGATTTGCGCAAATTTGCTCCTTGCACGTAAGTCGCAAATTTGTAGAAACAGAGGACAAATCTGGAGCAAAGATGGTAAATGACAAATTTGCCTTGCTATCTACACCCCCTGTTTTTTTGTATACGAAAAAGGAATTTTCCATCTTAGCTTCATGTTTAATCCTACGTTTTTACAAATTTGCGACATGTTTGCAAGGAGCAAATTTGTGCAAATCCATTTTTTGTCCAGTGATGGGAGATGGTTACGAGAGGTAGTAACAAATAGAGTTTGCTTCGCTACTGAGTCAAGAGTAACCCATATCCATAACAAAAATACTAGACTTGCAGCAAAACAGTTCTTCTATCTTTCTTATGCCAGAACAAACTATGGTAAATTTAACATCAGTTTTTTTAGGCCCTATGTTCAAGAGCAAAATAAAAGATTTATATTTTGAAACATATCAGAAACTGTTTTGTGCGATCACGATAGCACTGCTAAATACTCATTAATGAATCTATTTATTTATTTATGGACATTTTAATTAAATAATACTATACTTTTGTTTGTTGGTTTGTTTGTTTTTTGTTTCTTATAGCATTAAATATATTTCTTTCTCTTTTATCGCCTTCCCCCGCCACGATTTGATTTTTTTATTTGAAGGGGAACATTAAACATTAAACTTTATTTTATTGTTGATGTGTTCCTAATAAAGTTTGTTGTTGTTGTTCGACTAAAGTAAGATAGAATGCTAAAAGACTCAACTTTACCTTCTTTTCTCGAAGAAATTACTCCAGAGCTTGACCGCACACGTTTGCTTCTTACTGGGTCTACATTACTCACACATTTGCTACTATCATCTCCACTGAGAAATGGCGAATTCCGGCCATCGGCAGATTGCCTGAGAAGGTTACTGAGGTCTCTTGTCGCTGTGGTTCCTAAGTCGTTAACTGTTATCCTCGAGAATACCACGACATCTCCTAACTTGGTGTCTTCAGGGTTCAGGCTCAGCTTGATAGTGATCTGAGAATAATCTGGGCAGGAAGAGCCTTCAGACCATGTTATTAAAGCAACTTTTAGTTGTTCCTCACCACATTCACCCATTGTTCCAAAGTAAACAAAACCAAGATCCTTGTGGTAACTTTTATAGGTATTTCTTAAGTGCACATAGCAAGACAAGAACTTGCAGTCCTCCAGTGTCAACAGAAGAATGTCAACTGGAAGCTTCACGTCACTCCATGGTTTCGTTTCCTTGGAGAGGTCACCCAAAGTGGGTAGATCTGTTTTTCGGAGAACCTGCTCACACTTTTGGCTTTGCATCATTAAACTGGTTACCGAGAGACTAAGGAAAATAAAGAAAGGAAAACCAAACATTTAGAGGGACAATATGCTGGTCATAGAGGGCAATGATTATAATTATTATTTTCAAAAAAGGGCAAAAAAAAAACAAACAAACAAACAAACACTGAATGGAACTGAGGGCGCCGAAATCAAGAATAAAAGCTAATCTTTTAAATCAGCCAACGAACGCTTTTCATTCTGCGAGTATATTTTTGTTTTTCCCGTTACAATGTTTCCTCAAGAGAGAATAGTTCTCACCAATAACATCGCTGCAACCTCTGACGAAGGACTATCGGTCGAAACGTCAACTTCAAAAACTCATTAATATTATTCATGAGCTCAACAACCGATCAAGTCCGCTAAAATCCGTCACGTGCTCGATCCTGTTTTAAACCTCGGTAAAACCCTATCAAACTTTAAAAATTTCATCTTCATTAGTGTTCTTTATATAAAAAATACTAATAAGGATGACATTTTTTTTCATTGCACGTAACCTATGAATATTAATTATCAACACAGCAACTAACACAACAAATGGTGGGTGAATATTTCATGTTTTTTCACCAATTTCATCAGCCAAACGTTCAGTAACACAGCGGTAATATTGGCTATAGCAGTGTCCAAGTGTTGCACTCAAGACTTGCCAGTTGTGAATACGCAAGGCTCGAGTACTGGATTTTTGTTTACCTACCATTCGGCCATTCAAGGAAAATGTTTTCAAAGAATACTTTTTCAGTGGAATAGTTGACGTTGAGGTACCATTTTCAATTAACTTCCTCTCTTCCTCGGCATTTTTAGGCTTCCGAAAATCTCTGGAACAAGACACTATGTCCTCTTCGGTGAGTGTCGTTCGTAAACTGGAAAATTTCTAAACACGTATGAGCTTCATACGTAATGTTTTTTTCGTTTGCTAATATTCAACGTTCACAAAAGCGTCATTGTTATCATCTCCATTGAGACACGCTTTTCCAGGAATGTTTTTGAAGTCGTTCAATAAACGCGCGGGTCGGGTTTTATCGGGATATGAAACTACTCTTCTTCGCCTCGTGGCTTTATACCCCGATAAAACCCTCCCGCTCGTTTATTAAACATTACTTCTCAACTCAGTTGATAAAACCAATCCTCTGCAGTGCCTTATTTGCGAAGGCTAATTTTCTCCAGGCCTTAAATGCTTATTGGCCAGTACAAAGCAGTACAGTCAACAGCAAAATAATCTGCACTATCACTCCCCTATGGCAGCCAGGAAGATACAGGATACCAGCCAACAACTAAAAATTGTAGGATCATGGGCACTTTTGTTTAGAAATTACACAGATATACCTTATTGTTTCTTATTTTCGCATGAATTTGATTCATTGCCCTTCAATGAAACAATATTTCGCGGTACTTTAATTAAAAGAAACTAAATTTCGCGAAAGCTGTCAAAATACTGATCTGCATTTACAAACAGTTAGCCTCAGTCGGAATTGGTGCAACTGTTTAATTTTCCACAACAAGAGTTTTCAATGAATGTTTTCAATATGAAGATCACCAACTTCCAAATTCCAACAAGATTCAGAACAAAACGAATACATCGTGAAATTTGAAAGCATGCTGCGACTGACAAATGGAAAAGAATAGACCATATCTGTGCATGTGACTGTTTAAATAAAATGTAAAGCAGGGTATTCACTGAGTAATGCAGGATGTTCACTGAACCATCAACGCGTTTTGATACTGACCACAGACTGCTGGTAGTGAACTTATCCTTTCCAAAAACGAAGCATGAATTGCAATTCAAACTGAGCAGAGCAGTAACCACTGCAGCACCTAAACCAAGCCTCGATCTTCAGTAACCACGGAAGCAGCCAAAACCTCAAAAAATCTTTCTGAATATCTGGACACTGCTCTAAGTGGGGTGAATTGTAATGATATGGATGAACTTCATGAGATAATATCATATGCAGTAAGAGGAGGCCTTGAGGAGGCCTTCCAAAAAGTTGAACGAGAAAAAGAAGGAACCTTGGTAAGATGAACAATTGCAAAATCTCGTGAAAGGATTAAAAACAATAAAAGATCCTGAAGAAGTTAGGAACAAAGAGAACAAAGTTAAAGAAAGATCAAAAGAACTGAAAAATAGCTAGCACTCTGAGCTTGCTGAAAACATCAACTCTGCAGCTGTAGCAACAGAAGCGAAGAAAGAGTTCTCAATGGCAAAGGAATATTCCACAATCAAGAAAGGCTTCAAACTATTCATCTCATAGTAAGCTTAGAGATCATTTCAAAGAATATTTCGCAGCACGTGTACCGCAACTTGAAATACCACCAGAGCCAGCTCAACCCGGCAGAGAATTTCCGGCCACACCTAGAGGATATTAAAGTCACGGTGAACGAAGATCCGGCAACAACAGCTCTAGGAAATGGAAGACATTTAAAAACAACAAAAGTGCTAGAACAGACAAGATGAAGACTGAAGGCCCGAAATAAAACTCACGTAACCAGTCATCCGTGCTGCTTTGCTTTTTAATTTGATCTGGTCACTTGTAATTGTATCAAAGACTTGGCTACATACCAGCATAACATGTTTCCATATAAAAGGTCCGTTTAACATTGCAAAGAATTACCGTAATTTGTCCATAGGAGGCAACGTGAGTCGGACATTGGTTAAAATTGTTATGTTACAACTAACGAGGCCAACGAAACTAACCATATAGATCACTCCCAATTCGTTTTTAGAAGGAATCGTTCAACAACTGATGCAACGTTGGTGCGCAAGTCTGTCCCACCTCTTATATGAAACGTGAGCCTGGTATATAAATGAAGAAAATGTCAAGAAGCTGGAGACTTGTTGGATGAAGTTGTTGAGACAAATGGTTAATGGTGGATGGAGTAGACTCAGTCCCAGCCCCTGAAGACGCAGAGGATATAGAATTTAATATCGCTAAACTATTAAATGTCTATTGATCAGGTAAAGAGGTATTTTCAAGATCAAGTGGAGTAAGGCCTGGGTCTAAGTCATTTATGGTTTTTAAATACATTTTCCAAAAACTATTGTTAAAAACATCGACGAGGAATTATAGATGATAAATTTTTAAAAATGCGCAAAAAGAAATCCAAGTTATTTGGTCACGTGATCGACCACGCCCTCTATTGTTCGGAAATTGTAACCAACGATTCTCGCCACTTGCCAAACGATTAGCTTCAGTTTCTCTGTATCAAAACAATGACCCTATAAAGTACGAAATCAGCTCGGAATGCTTCGAAGCGTTACAATTCGCTTGTGCAATTGGCGTTCATTGACTAGTTCTACTAGTTCTACTCCTTCCCTGAATAAAACATTTGTCAGGGGAAAGACGTTTATTGACCTCGTCTCATTCCGACCGTTTTTAGGAGAAGATTGTTAGTAGCCACTTGTTGGATCTGCAAAAGGTTGACAGTTTGTTCTCTATCTGATGGGAATTTCGACCCAAAGGACTTCTCGATAAAACAGGGCGTGGCCGGTCATGTGATGCAATTATAAACAATTGCTAAAATGAAGTTCTTAGATTTCTTGATTATGATTAACGCTAAATTATTAGTCGTAGGATATCTTGAAAATACTTTACATTACACCATCCGCCTTTAAAAATTCTGATAAATCTGACACAGACGTTTTGACGTTATGCTAATGTTTGCTAATTAATGCGCACGGCTCATACCTCCATGACTAGAACATTGCAAAAAAGAATGTCGCACTGAAATCTACTAGTCATGGAGGTATGTACCGTGCGAATTAATAAGCAAATTAGCAAACATTAGCATAACGTCAAAACAGTGAATTTTGTCACGCAGATTTTTGGCCTGTTCGTAGGCAAGGTTCGTCTTGAAATTTCAAGGTGTTAAAGTGAATCAATCTTAATGAAAGTTTCAGAAATTATTATATAGATTATGAAAATTATGGGATTTGATGTTAAAAAAATTCGTTAGAGTAGTTTCAGAGATAAACAAAAAAGCGCTGAAAGTCAAGATTTAGAATAAAGTTGCGCTGAGACAGGTGGTGAGAAAGCAGGTGGTTTTTCAAGATCGCAAGAACGAAAATACACCAAACTTTCCCAGCATCGAAATATGATATTAAGCACCATTCCGACGCTACTTAAGGTTAACTTAAGTTATTTAGAACTTTTTTATTAAATACTTTATCATGGCTATTGAAAATACGAGGTTTGAAATATATAATTCAAACATACAGAATTTTTTACTTCTCACGGAGGTTATTTGCTAAACACCAAACTTTAAGTTCCTAGTGTTGGATTTTTATTAACAGGTCTAGATTGCACAAAATTCGGCTTTTTCAATTTCCATTTTTGTTTATTGTTGTCATAGTAATATGGATTTTAGTTAAAATCCCTTTTATGGCGATTGAAAAATATCGGTATGGTCTCCGAAAAACTGTAGCGAAACACCTTTTTCTACTTGAGTGGTAAGAGTGGTTTCACTGCATTGGTTGACCGTGTAGTCGCCAATGCAACTCCACTGGTAACATTATTACTGACTGGAGGACTTAACTGTACTGTACTGTAATGACACTGCCGGAACAAAACCATAATATAAAGAAACGCTAGCTCTGCAATGGCAGTGGAAACTCTGTCGACGGTAAATCTTCGAGATCTGCAGAAATGGGGCTAAATTTAAATCAGTCTCGATCCCATACAAACCGTTATAATCTTTGAACCTACCGTTGTAAAACAACACAACTCGCCCCCCCCCCCGGGCACAACTCTTCACACATGTTGTTAAGTTAGAAAACTAAATTGAGCTTGGGCTGCCTGTGGATCACATTGCGTTCCACGCATACGTAAAAGCAACCTGGAGATAAGGATTGCGGACTCCTCTGGTCGATAGCCTGAGCAACCTCATTCCCAGGTCCTCTCTCCTACCCCTATCTCTCGCTCCGTAAGGACGGGTAGGAGAGAACCCTGGGAACGAGGTTGGCTTGTCACTAGAAGCATCGGAGAATTAGACGGTTTGCGCCGCAGGCTACTGGTCCATCACAACGACAAGGACTACTCTGTTGTAGCTTTTGTGATTTCAGAGCATATCCCTTTATTTTTGCTATCGTTGTATTTTATTTCGAATCCAGTTTACAGTTTCAATTTTTGAAAAAAATTATTTTGGTGGTGTGTATTCAGAAGAAAACAGAACCTTTTTGAAGGTCAAGACACGACGCTACCGTTTAATAGATTAAGCTTCACGAGGCCTCACGAGTTCAATGATGAAGTATTTATATTTACTTCCTGTGTTGGAGTTCAGTTTTAGATTTATGATTGTGTAAATAGAATCATGTTGATTTGCGGATTATATTACCACACTTGATAAGGCACGTTCTTGTTTAAGGCCAAAGCTGTGATCAAGGAAATATAGTTTTGGATTTACGACGAATCATGCAACTTTACGACAACGCAATTTAATATGGATCAGTCTACTTTGCTTTGTTATGTTACCACGTGTTAATGTTGCATTCCCTTCGAAATCAGTTTAAATTAACGATGACTACAAGTTAAGTGGACAAAAGCGACATGACACCCTAGTGGTAAGACCCTGAAGAAGGAAGGCCGTGCCTTCCGAAATATTGGTTAAAAGATAATATATTCCCGACTGTAAAATCAGCCTTGCTTTTTTGTCTTATATGACACCCTAGACTTGCTACAA
Source organism: Porites divaricata (assembly GCA_038088405.1). NCBI lineage: Eukaryota > Metazoa > Cnidaria > Anthozoa > Scleractinia > Poritidae > Porites > Porites divaricata. Next base: position 7,119,237 of record JBBMOI010000008.1, read on the forward strand.
TTCGACCTCTCATAAGTGCTTAAAAGTGACGGAAGCGAGCTTCAATGCATGAGGTCGCGCCACCCGGGGGGGTACCCCCCTAAAATGGCCTATACGGGGAGGCTCCGCCCGAAAGGTGTACCCTTTTCAAGCTTCAGGGAAAGTGTAGGGATTTTTTTTCGTTGAAGTATACGAAAGGCTAGGGAAATCTGTCATTTGGATCTGTGAAAGAGCCCAATCTGCAGGGCTAACCGATGAATTTTTATGGCTTTATAAAGTCGAGAAAACGTTCTATTTTTGTGCCGTTGATTTCTATTTAAACGACAGTGCTGTTTATAACAGTTAAAAGGGATGCAAAGTTCTAAACAAGGTATGTGAAAGGGGTACCATTTGTAAATAGAAGGTATTCGAAAGGGGTACAGTCAACTCTCCGTAACTCGAACCCTCTATAACTCGAACCTCCCGCTAACTCGAAGCAATTTTTATTTTCCGTTGAGATCATTCTTTATATAATTTTCCCCTGGATAACTCAAACTCCCGATAACTCGAACTTTTTTCTATTTTCCTTGAAGGTTCTAATTAACATAAGTCGTCTGTACCTTTCCCTTAAAAAAAAAGGTAATATGTAAAAGGGTAAGGGGTTGAACCTTGGGACGGAGCCTCCCCGTATAAAAATTTGTTGAGTCCCCCCTCACCCCCTTCCCGGAGGTCGCGCAGTGGCAAAGCCCCAAAAACATCTATCTATTTCATAAATAGCGTTCATACTTTCACGTTCACGGATCTTGATGAGAGAAATATTTCACCTTTATCAAACTTTTCAAGTGTACATTCAAACCCTTAAAACTGTGTACTTAAGTTGTTAATGCAATCTTAACTCGCGTAGGGCGAAGGGAGAAATTTTGTGGCCGCCCGAACGCACGAGAGGAGGAAGGTGTGCGCAATCCCTCGCACGTTAAACCTAACCAAAAAACCTCACCGGTGCTGGCGCCTGTCATACAGGCTAATGCAAACTGCCTCTGACTTAACCTAAGAGATGACGTACTAACACTAATTACCTTTGCGGAAGTCGATGTCGCTCCCCTCATAAACTCTGTTCAACTTTCCAACTTTGTAGAGTTAAAACGCTACACATGGCAGATGTGAAAACCCTTTAATACCTATACTTAACAAGAGGACGAAAACGGTATATTAGTTTTAGTATAACAGTTCAAAATCACTTCTACGAAGCATGAAAATAAATGAAAATTAGACGGTGGGCGAGCATTACAGTTGAGGTCACTCACTGAAAATCCACAAACAAAATAGTCAGCATTCAAAGTATCCTGAAAGTATACAAGACACTGATATGTCTTAAAAACCTGTGCACGGGAGCAGAGGAATGAGACGTCTGTATAACCAGGGGGGGGGGGGGCATTGGAGAGTACCCAATACCGCAATACCGTAAGAAAAAATGGAAAATAGCGAAATACCGTGTCGAAAATCGACGAAATACCGATACCGCATTTATGCCCGGTCACGCTGTAATTAATATTTAAAGTCTTATCCATCTCGCGTGTTTGATTATCTCAAGCATTTAACCTCAGCCATTGCGAGAAAACGTGGGAAGACCTTGAACTGATCGGTACAACGATCGAACAGCCCGGTCATTGGATGCCCTACCAATTTCATCAAAGAATAACTGTCAGAAATTACCATCAAGTCTAAAGTGTAAAAAATATTGACCTGCATATATTAGAGAGGAAAGCGCAAATAAACAGTACCGCAATACCGTGAAAGATCTTCTTTTACCGAATACCCTTAGCCAAAAGGATGAAAATCCGCATACCGCAGGGCTAGATGATACCGCAATACCGCACATTGAAATCAACATTACCGAAATACCGCTTGAAATCTGCAACAAATAAACGGCTTGAATGACGTCAATGTCTGGGAAAAGAGCGGTTTTTTTTTTGCAGTGCAATCAGATTTCACTTTTATATTTCACACTTTTGCATTACCGGCACACGTTCTCGTCTTGTTTTTAAAATTATTCATTATTTATTTAAACCAGCATTTATCCAGAAGCATCCAATTTAGCGGAGCTAGTTTAAATGGAACCCTGTCTTAGAATCTAAAGGTCTCAACTGTCAACAACAATCCTAGGCCTATTCAGGACTACACTTTGCGGCAGTCGATCATATTCCAGCCACTTATGAACTGACTCCTTGGTTTCAGTGCTCTACCTAATTTAGCTGACTAACTACTGAGGGTTTCATGATCAGCCGCATTAACGGATGCAAGATTTTGCACATCATGTTGAACAATAAAAGAAGATTAGAGGAGCTCCTTGCGAGTAAGTTTCATCTTAACGTTTAACATTTAAGAATTTCAGACGTATAGAAAATATCGTAACCTTACCTCTATACAGCGGCCGCCGTTTGTAGAACAGGGGTTGTATCATAGCAATAGATGGCATGCACATGAAATAGATTACACGACAGTGCTAATCCACCCCAAAGTTTGCGGCAGCACGATCTTCAATGTGCTGCCTCTGCACAATTTTTCAGTTGTTTCATGCGGTCATACGTGTTTGATTTCTCATTTGCCTTTCAGCTCAATTTTTGTCATAAATTATGCTGTCATAATTATACTAGAAGTGAAGCGCGGGCCAGCATTGCGTGACGAGACAAATAGTTGAATTATGTTGTATATCTTAAGCTTGCTATTATTTTCAACTTTATCTTGATGTGTGACTGTTGTGACTATAATTCGGAACCTGCTTATTCTTAGAAGTAGCGTATCTAACAGATAGTATATAGTAATGCTGCGACACATTCTGTTGATATTTTTTGTTTTGTTTTTTATTAAAACATTTCTTACGTTTACATACAAAATAGAAACTAAAAGGCAGCTAAAAATTGCTTTCCGCTTTTCAAAAGTACGATCCGAATCCCTCGAGCATTTAGTGACAAAAGACTAAAATCAACGTTACTACGCCTCACTTTGCCAAAAGGAAAAACAATTTGATTAGGTGGGAAAAGTTAAGCGTCACTTTGGCACCTTCAAACTTCAAAGAATATATCCTCATTAACACGCCAGAACATGACTTTGAAAAACATAGCAAAACAAAGCGGAACATTCACAAAAGCAAAAACGAAAAAATTACACTTCAACGAAATACTGAAAAACACAAAACTTAAAAGAGCAGCAAGATAAATATCCTTAACGCGGCCCTTGAGGATGGAACTAATTAAATAATTCGACATCTCTCTCAGAGAGCTTTTGCTGCATGGTTATAATATACAA